>JADLZK010010070.1:0-146121 GCA_015847255.1 Hyparrhenia diplandra
AATTGGATCACCTCGATCCATCCACCATGATCACCATGCACCGTCCTTGGCTTGACCAATCTCCAACTAATACAAACACTTAGCATAGAGAGATTAGTCCTAAGGATGTCATCAATTAGCCAAAACCAATCTAGAGATCTTCAACCGCCACCACGATGCGCTCCGGCGCGTCCGTCGATGCGATCAAGGCCGTTGTCCTCACGGGCGCCCATTTACCGTTGTCGTCGCGTGGAGGTAATCTATTGATTTATCCGTTGTTCGTGTCATCGTAGTTTGGTCGCCGCCGCTTGTCGTGGGTACATGCGGTGAGCGAGACCGTTCTTTGGTTGTGGATGTTGCCGATGTGTTCCTACTGCCTGTGTTCCTACTGCCGAGAGAGTGTCGGTCGATGCGTGACTTCAATTATGCATGCTACCTGTCATCTATAGTTTCTGAATATTCGTCGTCATGTGAAGACTGCTACCCGCATCTCTAAATTTTCATGTTGTGAACAATGCGTTGCAAATCTCTAAATTTTCATGTTGTGTACTATGTGTCTACAAACCTACATATTCTCATAGTTTGTTCAGACTTTCCTACATCTTCGAATATTCATATTGTGATAATATATGGTTCATTTAAGATTTTGTCTGGTGCCAAAATTTAGAATCCAAGGTAGAAATCAGTCCTTCATTTCTTTTTTTAGAGTCCACTTCTTATTTGTTCACTCTTGATCTACCGTTATCAACATCGGTCGATCCATCAAGTTTTGAAGGTATTGATGGGACATTTTAAGCCTATTGATCTTGGCATTGAGTAGTCCTTCAAATTTCCAGTATGAAGTAGTTTTTTGTTTAAATGAGTCGCTTGTTCTGTGAACTTCTGTTTCTACAAGGGCCGACGTACATGCTACTTTGGAGCTGCTACTATTTTATTTGTATAATTTATATTCAATGAACCTTGCTACTTTTTTTTGGCGAAATACTATCTTGGAGAAAACTTATGCAGAGATTTGGATACATGTTTAAAAAAACTATGCTCTTGATTTGGAGACAAGTCTTCTGGTTTGTCGAACCGGACTTTTTGCATCTTGAATCTGTTGCTCCATCACACCAAGTCGCTGGACAGGTCCACTTAATTTTACAAGACCAATGGTCAAGTATGCATACACAAGTCCTTGATAATATTATCTTAGACAAATTACAAAGAAACCCATAAAATAGAGTTTAGAAACCCTTGATATCCATAATTGATTGTTACTTTCACAAAATTTATTTAGATTAAATGTCACTTTAATATCATTGTTTAATTTAATAGTATTGTTATCTTATCATGTGATCCATGTGTTTTTTATACAAAATTTAGTTATCCCGTAGCAACGCACGGTCGTTTAACTAGTTTAAATATATTCATATCATATTTATATGTGGACTAATTGTCATCATACTATGGCCAAGTTTGGGAATGCAGTCTACAGCCATACGGTGCTTTTTTGAAAGCGAGCTAATTCATTAAGAGGAGTGGGATAAAATCCAAAAGCGAATTACAAAACCCACCCACATAAACCCATGGTGAGGTGCCAAGGAGTGGGATGGATTAACACACAACACAAATCATTGGCTAAAATGATGGTACTTCGAGGATTGTACTAACTAGGAAACAAATTGTGCGACGACGAATACAAAGCTGCTATGAACCGATGGCGATGGCGATGGCGCTGAGCAGCGGCGCAACACCACGGAAGCTGTAAGGTCCTAGATGGCTAGAGGGGGGGTGAATAGCCTATAAAAATTTTCTACAAGCTCAACTAAACAAACCGATTAGTATAAAACACGGCATAAAGCGGTTTTTGCTTAGCTCTATTGTCTTGCAAGCCTCTAGTGACAATTCTAAATAAATTCTATGATCTCTATGTCACACAAGAGCTATGTCACCACTCTAACTAGTGAACAATCCTTGTATGGTCCTTATGCTAGCAAGAACAACCTACACAAGCAAATGCTAGCTCTCTACTCAAAGTAATCTAGCAAAGTAATGCACGAGTGAGAGACTTGTTATACCGACTTGTAGAGGCTATGAACCAATCACCGGGAAGAGGATGAACCAATCAACACAATGAGATGGAGAACCAATCACCAAGACAATGAACAAGTCGATTTGTTCACCCGGAGTTCGCTTGTACACCGACAACTACTCTCCGGTTGTGCCGACCAACACAAGGATGGTGTTTGAGCTAGGCGGTGCCCTTGCTAGCCTCAACACACCACTCAACAAGTGTGGTACCCAAAGCACGAGCAATGTATTCCTTGCACTTTGTCTTCCCGACGAGGAGTGCGTAATCCTCTCACAAATCAACCGGAGGTGGCCAAGAAACAATCACCTCTTCTTGCCAACAACTCCACCACTTCACCAAGCCGGCTAGGAGCGGTGCCTCCAAGAGAAACGGGAAATCCACCGTCTCACAACGATCTCCAAGTGCCTCTAGATGCAAGAACTCGATGCAATGCACTTGGATCAACTCTTCTCTCAAGAATGAAGCTCAAATCAAGAGTGAGAGAGGAGGGAGGCTTGCTTGCTTGCTCAAAGGTGTTAGGAGTGATTCAAAATGACCAAGAGAGAGCAAGTGGCAGCCAAGGTGGTATATATAGGCCACACCACGAAATGTGGTGAAAAGGGTGGAAAACACACTTTCTGCGGCCTGATCGGACGCACTGACCGGACTCACCAATGAGTCCGGTCGGTGGGTCCGGTCACAACCGACAAGCCAAAACAAGCGCTGGACCCCGCCCTTTGAGCGTCGGTCCGCAGCGTCCGATCGGTGCTTCGGTCAAGACCGGAAGCATCCGGTCACCGCGTCCGGTCGGCCCTCGGCCGAAAGCTCCCAAACATGCTCTTGACGCACTAACCGGAACGCGTCCGGTCACTTCCGACCGACTTCCGGTCGGTGCGTCCGTCACGCCCGAGCTGCGAAAACTCGTCGTTTTGTCGTCGTTCCTTCGCCTTTGCTCCAAACCGACTTCCATCACTTGTTTCTTGTTGCCGACACGCCGAAGAACACCTCGACACCATGTGTTAGCATTTTCAAAACCATTTTCGACAAGGACGGAGTTAGCACTTTAGGTTAGAATGCATGCATATGAGACTTGAACCTAAAGGCACGTGAGGATCGATATGCACGAAAGTTTTCCCCTCTTTATAGTACGGCTTATCGATCCTATAACCACCCACACCCTCTATGGTGTCTTGGGTGTGAAATCAAAAGCCCTATGGTCATACCTTTGCCTTGGGACCTTTGATCTCGAAACTCCACCGAGTTGCATGCTTGATCAACTTTTGGATCACCTTGACCCTTCATCCATGATCACAATGCACCAACTCCGGCACGACCAATCTCCAATCTAATCAAACACTTAGCATCGAGAGATTAGTCCTTAGATGTCACTAATTAGCCAAAACCAAACTAGAGATCTTCAGAAGCCCGCTCTGATCCAACCCTCACCCGAAGCTGCAGCGGTGTCCTGGACGTCTGGTCGAAGGTGAGGCGGTTGCGTTCTTTCCAAACTTCCCAGCATACAAGAAGCACCGGCGAGTCAAAGGCGCACCTGAACTGGTCCAGGGCTGCGGTGCGCGTCGAGGTCCACTAGTCCGCCAGGTGGGAGTCCGGTGTCGGCCCAAGGTGGTCCAGTGCCACACAAGAGAGGAGCAGGTACCAGACCTGTCTGGTGAAGACGCAGGGAGCGAGTAGGTGGCCGATGGACTCAACTTCTTGCGAGCAGAGGATGCATGTTGCGGCCATGGCGTCAATGTCGCTCTGCAGTCCATGGGCATCTATGCAACGTCAGCCAGCAGAAGAACTTGACCTTTGGAGGGGCGGATGCTCCCTAGATCTCTTTGGCACCCGACATAGAGGCCCTGCCATGGAAAAAGGCGTTGTAGGCGGAAGAGCTGGAGTAGTTACCTCCCAACGTCCATCGCCAGACAAGACGGTTTGGGGTGTCTTCTGTAGCTGCACGTCAGCCGGTCTCTCCAGGAGGCCTAGGTATTCGACGATGATCGCTACTGTTTGAGCCCCCCTTGATATCCGTAACCCACTGGTCATCTGTCATCGCCTCTCGCACTGCACCGCTCGGTACAAGCGCAAGGCCAAGGAGCAGATGGCGTCGTCTGGAAGCCAAGAGTCCATCCAGAAGAGTGTGTGTTTGCCATCGCCTAGATGAACCGTGATGGAGGCGCGGAACATAGCATCAATAATCTTCTCATGCTTATACGACAGTCGGTACTTGCGGCTGTGATCGCCACTGCCACTCCCAGCGCAACCGAAGACGACTGCACGGTGCCATAGCCTGATTCTATGGCCGCGTTAGTCCAATGGTAGGACGGTCTAGTGGGACGCTACCCACCAGGGTTCAAATCCTGGTGCTCGCACCTTTTCCTGGGATTTTCCCAGGATTTTCCAGCGTTATGCATTAAGTGGTAAGCGACGTTCCAGTCGACAACGAGGCGCCCATGGTGACTTCGGGAATCTCTGGACCTGTCAGGTGCTCAGTCCTTCGGAGATGCTCATAAGAGCAGGGTTTACGTACGTGTGTTCTTAGGGGTGTGAGTGTGTATACGTGTTGTGAGCGTCTGCGTTGTCTTTGTGTGATTCTCAAAATAAAATCGACGTTGTAGACATCATCACCCACACGAGTAGTGAGGCTCATTAATATATACGAGTTTCTGTAAACTTGTTTAACATTTATATAGATCAATTAAGTGATTTATTTATTATAGTATTCTTAAATATGATTTATTTATTATTATTGTATTTTTATGTTTAACGTACTGTTTATGATATATATGAATTGACATATCGATAATTCAATTAATTGCATTCGAAGAAGTTTTTCATACACATGTGCATGTCATATTTGCTAGCATACATAATGGTTCAGTCGTCTTTACCGTTTTATTTGGTTTATATTTACTATAATATACTAGTTATTATCATTATTACTTTTTGTCATCGCAATACGTGCATGTAATAAGTGAGTGAACTAGAGACATGCATGCAGCGAAAGCGGGAGTTAAGCCGTCTGTCGATCTACAATTTTGCTTTTCTTTTTTGTTTTCCTATGTTTTCTTTTTTTTTTTTATGATAATGGATTCTTTTTAGAGTGAGAATATAGTAGTCTAAGTCAACTCTCTCGCTCCGTCTCAAAAAGAGTATCGTTTTACTTTCAGACATCGTGTTTTGACCGTTTCGTCTTATTCAAAAAATTTATATAAATTATAAAATAGATAAATTAGCATTAAAGTATCTCTAATGATAAATAAGTTATAATAAAATTGAAGATATTTATAATTTTTTTTTTTGAATAAGACGGATGGTCAAATATGATGTACTAAAAACGACACTCTTAGTAACTACTCCTTTGGTCTCAAAATAAATCAACTTCTAGAGTTGTCCTAAGTCAAACTTGTCTAATTTTGACCAACTTTTTAGAAAAGACACCAATATTTATGACATCAAATTAATATCACTAGATACGTAATGAAATATATTTTCATAATATGTTTATTTGGTTTTGATACATGTCACTATTTTCTCTATAAGGATAAAGTTAAAAAAGTTGGACTTAAAGTTTAGTTTTTGAGCACTAGAAGCAGGTGCAGTTGCTTCTGGTAGGACATGCTAGACAGCACATGCATAGTAGTCGTTTGGTTGGTGGTAGTCGCTGCTGTGCTCGCGTCTAGTACTCCGTATCTCTCTCTTCTCTCACAGACAGTGGATAAGCAAGTGAGATGATGGATGGCATTGCATAGTACATTACATTACATAATGGGCCGTGACGGTGACGGGAAGGAGACGTCCAGACGGGACCGGACGGCAATCGTCTCGTCTCTCCTCTCCGTGTGTGAAGTGAATTTTCGCCGTCGCCGTCGCGGTCCCGTGGCTCGAGGGGGGAGGAGGCTCAGAGGCAGCCAGCTCTCCTTCTCTTCTCTACCGGTCTCCCCTCCCTCCTCCTCGGCGGGGCAGGTGAACAGGCAGCCGCCAGATCTATCAACCTCCCTCCCTCCCTCTTCTCTTGCAGGCAGAGGCAGCGCCATGCGGATGCGGGTGCTTCCGGCGGCCTGGTCATCCTCCTCTGCCAAACATAGCAGCGGCAGCTCCGAGTCGCAGGAGCACCCTTCTTCTTCCTCCTCTACGACTACGTCGGCCGCGGTGTACCTCAACATCTACGACATCTCCCCCCTCAACCACTACCTCTACTGGTTCGGACTCGGCATCTTCCACTCCGGGATCGAAGGTAATACTACTCCTAATCATTACTTAATAATATACAATAATTTTTCATGAGAAAGAAACAAAGAAAGAAATTCAGTTCACTACCCGACACCGACAGCCTTCTTTCACTTCCACCACAAGACTCAACTCTACCGTAGCTACCTACCTGTGATTCCTGATTTCCTTGCTACTCTAGCACTAGTACACCACCGGCCCATTTACTTCCTTGTACCCCGGAACGATTACCTATGCTATGCTACCTCAGTACCTGATGGTGTGATTTCTGTCCCCTCCCTACCGTTCCCTTATCATAGTAATGCAATTCTAGGTTCCAGGAGCCAACTAGTCCCTTTTAAAAGTTTGACTAAACTTCTAGGAAATTAATATTTCAAATAGTTTTAATGGTGATACTTAGGTACCATTTCAAGATATAGAAGAACCACTTGTGGTTGCTATGCTTGTTTTGCTTCCTACTCCATCCCTCCTTTGTCGTCCTAGGACTTGTGTCATTGCGTGCCGGGTTCTCTTCTCTTGTCCTCGTCGAAATTGTTTGCAGGAATAAACATCTGAGACAATTTATATTTCGCAGTGCATGGCATGGAATATGGCTTTGGAGCTCATGAATACCCCACCAGCGGAGTCTTTCAAGTAGAACCCAAAAGCTGCCCTGGCTTTATCTTCAGACGCTCTGTGTGTGTGGGTACAACTCATATGTCCCGCTCCCAAGTCCACACCTCCATAGAGGACCTCGCCGAGGATTATCACGGGGACACTTATCATCTCATTGTCAAGAACTGCAATCATTTCACAGCTGATGTCTGCAAGCGTTTGACTGGGAAGCCAGTACCTGGATGGGTGAATCGACTCGCCAGATTAGGTCCCATATCCTTTCACAATCAGCAATCTGCTGCTCCTTGATGATGCCGATTCCTTCTCAACTACTTCTGCCTTCATCCTGTTGGAATCGCAGGTTCCTTCTTCAATTGCGTATTGCCTGACAGCATCAAGGTTTCAGCAGTCAGAGATGTAAACGCGCACCCGGATTTTTCTGGTACTCTACCTGCACCTGCTTTGACTATTTGTACCTTCACAGAATCCTGTACCATTTTAGCTTTCCCCAATAGACTAGTCCTATCATGTTATATAAATGCATGTCTGTATTTAGCTAAAAGAAGATGAAAATATCTTAAATTTACATGGTCTTTTGCATATCTATGAAGAGTTGATACGACCTTGGATTGTTAAGAAATTAAATTGCGCATTCCACCAACATACAACTCATGTCTCATCTTTTCTTGGAACTGGAAAGAAATTTCCAAATTTCAGATCTATTAGCATTTGCACAAGTTCCTTTTTGCATCTTAAAGGTGTCAACAAAAGTCTCAATATGCTTCATGTATCTTCCCATTCTCAACATGTCAATGCTCATTGCTTGGCTCCTCTGCATCACATGATGCGCCGAGTTCCATCACTGCTCCTGAAAATTGGATGGGCCTTTATTTGTTGGTATTGCTGCAGATGATGACTTGGGGTCCAATGCTTCAATCCTTGAGGGAAGTGATGAAGATGACTTAGACCAACTTCTGAGAACACCGAACAGCGACATTGTATCTTCAAGGGACAAGACATTAACTCCTGGCAGGGATAGCCTCTAACTGGCTTCCACTGTTTTCTATTTCATCATAGCAAGAATAGAGGCAGATGCTTCTCTAGTTCTGATGATCACATCCCATGGTGGTATGGGTGGGTGGGTTTGGCCTGATCATATCATCATCAGCTGTTAAAACTTGGTGGCACGCTAGTTCGGGGTGATGATTGGTCGATTGATATTGCTGTTATCAGTTGTTGTAGAGATAGCAGCGTATAGTGTTAATGTGATGATAGTTTGTTGTGATACTATGTGGCAAAGGCCAAGTTAACCAGCATGTCATGGTTGTGTGTGTGTGGTGAATATGCTGTAGTTAAGTTTGTAGTGTGGGGGCATACTGTCTGAGTAGAGGATTTGGCTAGTCATCTCAAGTGACTTTTCTTTTGATTTTGACTCCCCTTTTGTAACGGTGATGGTGTGCAAGTGATTTCTTGTGTACAAAAACTGACACAGTTTGAAATGGTTTTCCAGATGGAGTGTTTGTGAGTCATGTTGGTGAGGTTTTGTTCTCTGCGATGCGATGCAGGTCGTCAAACAGAATGCCTTTCTGCTTGGGTGTGGGTGCGAACGAACGAGGTAGCCCATGAGTTGATGTTTTTTATTATTATTATTAATGGCTCCAGTTTGTAATCATCAGAAATATAATTATTCATTCATTCACCAAGCTCTCCCCTTTGAAAAACAATTACGTCTCGCCGTTCGTTCTACCCTTTGATTAATTTAATTATTATTTATCCCTTTGATTAATTTATTTATAAAAGTTTTATTTATTGTACTCGATCTTACCTTCCCTCGTTTCCTCTCTTCCTTGTTTTGTATCTGAACTAGTTTCCAGAGATGGTGTTGATCGGTAATGAATTCAAAGTTTCCTTTTTAAAAAAAAAAAAGCAGTATGATTTTAGAAATATTTTTTTTTCATCTAAAAAAATCACGAGTCCATTAAGTACAGCTTGACATGTGGGCCCACGTAGCTTCCCTCGTTTCGTCTCTTTTCCCCTACCTCCCTCTCGTCGCCTTCCTTCGTTCCCTGGTCCTCGGCGGCGGCGTTCGAGGTCGAGTTGCGTTGCGTTGCTTCTGGTTCTTGCGCTTGTCAAGGAAAGAGGGCCCGCGGGCAGCCCTGCCAGTTGCTAGCTAGAATCGGACCCCGGCGGCGCCGGAATCCGACCTCGTCTCGCTTCTCCTCTCCCTGTCAAGAATCGTGATGCGGAGAACAGCTGCCGCCGCCCTCGTCTTCATTCCCATCCTCGCTGCGGCGGTGCAGACCTCCGCCCTGCCCTTCATCGTCCTGCACGGTAGGCTTCTCCTCTCCTCTCCTCTCATGTGCAGCAACAAGCTGGATAGGATATTTTTATGATTCTATTCATCATGCTGACCAACTGCAACTGGAATCGCCGCAGGGATTGGGGACCAATGCGCCAACCATGGCGTCGCCCAGTTCACTAAACTTCTCGCCGATTGGTCCGGCTCCGACGGCCACTGCCTGTACTGTACTATTGCTATCCAACTCTTCTATCTCCTCATCCCAAATATCCCATTGTCTACCATCCTTCCTTGCTCTTGGGAACATGGGACTTGCTAAATTGAATAATCTCTGCTTTGTTCAACTCTAAAAATAATCTCTGCTTTGCTTCCCCAGAGAGATCGGCAGAGGAACATGGGACTCTTGGGTCATGCCTCTTCAACAACAGGTCTTATTACATTCTTTTCCTTCCTCTTGTTATAGATTAATTAAGAGTATTGTTCGTTCATAGGTTCAGTAACACGTCTGATCATGTCCGCAGGCTGATATCATCTGCAACAAGGTCACTACCCCAACCGATGATGCCATCTTGCTCTGTTCGATGAGTTGTTAAAAACTAGTATTCATTGCCACTGCCACTTTTTATTCCCCTCCCTCCCAGGTCAAGGAGATGAAACAACTGAGAGAAGGCTACAACATAGTTGGTCTGTCTCAGGTATGCTCATGTGCTACTGTCTTGTTCACGGTCTTTGACCTCGCCTCCATTTTAAGTACCAAAGCTATCTCATTTATCCTTCACCTCTACTATTATAACCTGTTCTTGTCCTTTGCTTCATACTCTTAAAAATCTGGGCATAAACTGGTTCGGATTAGTACTCTTTGAGATACTTCCTCTGTGAATGAAGAGGGAGGGAGGGATTGGTTTAGTAGCTAATCATTCATTACCAATTTCTTTAATTTGTTCTGTCCTCACAGGGAAACTTGATTGGTCGAGCAGTAGTTGAGTATTGTGATGATGGACCGCCGGTGAGTTTTCCTAAATTAAGAATAGCAAAATAGTAATAAAATAAGTACAGCTCAAATTCTATTTATTTAGCCTCTACCAACCCAGTATATGTAACCTTGGCCAGCTGGGATGTTTGTTAGCCTGTCTTGTATGCACTTTAATTGCTACAAGTTTTCCATGCAATAAGTTATGATCCAGATCTTACCTAACACCAGGTCAAGAACTTCATCTCTCTCGGAGGTCCTCATGCTGGTACCGCTTCTGTGCCGCTTTGTGGTGTAAGTTAATCTGATTAAGTCATTATCTCCAATCATTATGTGGTTTTTTATGTCATGTTTTGACTAATAATTCAATGATATAGTGATAAAATTTTTGTAATAATAGATGGTTGAATACTCTTTCATTGATTTTTTCAATGACTTATATACACTTAGTACAAATCAAAGAAAATATACTTGCTGAGACTAATGTCATTATTATTTAAATGTACTTGTCTTTTAACATCTACTCCCTCCGTTCCAAATTATAGTTCACTTTGGTTTTTCTAGATACATTGCATTTGCTATGCACCTAGTTATACACTATGTCTAGATGCATAGCAAAAGAAATGCATCTAGAAAAGCCAAAACGACCTACAATTTGGAACAGAGGAAGTACATATTATATGGCAGCTCATATGATTCAGTTGACATCTGTATATTGTGCAGTCTGGTATTTTGTGCATTCTTGTTGACGCTCTGATCAAATTGGAGATCTACTCAGAATATGTGCAGGTTTGTATGCATTGGCTTTCATCAAACTTTTATTTTTTGGTCTTGGTGAGCACTTTTTTAGTGTTTTTTAGAAGAAAATGGGATAATTTGAGGCATGGTGAATTACAGGAACATCTTGCACCTAGTGGCTACCTCAAAATCCCAACTGTGAGTATAACGAGGAATGTACCTTTTAAGTTGTTTGGTTGACATGCTACTCTATTATACGTGTGGATGTACTTTTGAGTTGTTTATTGTACTGGTCAGTCTACTGGTACTGCATACTTCACAGGGCTGAGTAAGCACATTTTTTTTTCGAACCGAGGGACACCCCCCATTTCCATTACTCAAGATAACGGAAACCAAGAGTTTACATGCAAGCAAAAGATGAGACAGAAAACAGGAAGATGATAAGCTACGCAGCACACCTTAACCTCTACCACCTGATGGCAAACCTGCCCGGATATCAACTACTCTCTGAAATGAAACCGACAACAGAAACTGACTTCTTAGCAGTACTCTAGGCCTGACATAGCAATGTAACAACTTTATTACATAGCAGCCACGATGAGATTTTGCTGATATTTCGCCATTCAGGTCTTCCTGTTGCGTTGCAGTTTTGCCTGTTCTCACATTGAACCTCCAGTCTTGTGGTCATCCTTCGAGTCCATCACAGCTTCCGTCTTAGATTTCTTCCTCGTCAGCTTGACTGCAATCTTCAGTAGCGTGTCGATTCCTTCCAGTAGCGCCTCCCTGTCTCCATCAAAATATAAACCTGCCCAATATCCCATGAGTGAACACGCGTAGCATACAGCCATACAATTTGTGCAGGGTCATGAATCATGACACCATTAAAACAAGATTTGTTTCGAGTTTTCCAGATTGCCCAGCATATTGCTGAGATCCCAAAAGTGTGGAATTTTTTTCCTCCTGGCATCCATTTTTGACACCAGTTCCAGCATTGAGCTAAAGAACTCGGACAGTCATTAGCACCTACAGCTAAAGCAATAATAGCCCAAACTGCTTTAGCAGTAGTGCATTTGAAGAACAGATGTTCAGAATCTTCAGGTTGTGAGCAAAAAACACATGTAGGGTCTCCTTTCCATTTTCGTTTAATCGTATTGTCCTTTGTCAAAACCACATTGTTTGATAAGAGCCACATGAAAATTTTAATCTTTGGTGGGATTTTCCCTTTCCAAATATGCTTATAAGAGCAACCTTCATCCCTTCTAGTCAAAGCATCATAGACTGACTTTACAGTGAATCTACCTTTGTTTCCTATTTTCCATATCACTTTGTCAGTTCCCACAGAAATTCCATGGGTCATGACATCAGTTAAAATCTGCTCCCATTGATTACTTAGATTATTGGTTAGCCATCTAGTAAACATTGTCTGATTAGGCTCAACAAAGAATTGATCAACTTTCAGATTTTTCTTAGTGGTTATATTGAAGAGTTCAGGATATAGACTACACAATGGATATTTATATATCCAGGCATCAAGCCAAAACAGAGTATTTTTACCATCTTTCACTAAAACTCTCCTGCCTTGTAGGTATACATGCCTAATTTTTAATAGATCAGTCCACATAGGTGAGTCATCCTGTCTATGTTTAACAGCAAATTGATTCTCCTCTCAAATATTTATATCTTATAATGTCTTGCCATATACCATTTTCATTTTCCAACTTCCACCATAATTTGCATAAAAGACTAACATTCATCAGATTGATATCTTTTATCCCAAGACCTCCTCTCCTTTTGCTCTTACAGATTTTTGTCCACCTAATCAAGTGGTATTTCCTTTTGGTATGACCTCCTTGCCAAAAGAATGATCTTCTCATCTTATCTAGTCTGCCCACAATAGTCTTTGGTAGTCTATATGAGTAAGCACATTTATAGGCCAAGCTGTATAAGTTGTTCTTAATGGTAGAGGTGACTCGAGGACAACCTGTTGTTTGACTAATCAGTTGCACTGCACCATTGATGATGCTTATAAAGGCTTCAGATAGCTAGCTTCATAGTGATGAGTAACTAGTCTGGTCATTTTCTTGAATATTTGATTAGCTTGAGATTCTGTAACTGCATGCTCCGCCCCGAAACTGAAGGACCTTATAGGTTTATTAGTCAAAGTCAAACTTTTGTAAGTTTGACCAAATTTATAGAATAATTTATCAACATTTATGAATACAAATTAGTTCCATTGAATTTGTCATGTAATATAGTTTCATAGTATGTGAGAATGTTTCTGGTGACGAAGTTTGTCTAACTAAAATTATGTATCAGGATATGGCAGATTATCTGAAGAGTTGCAGGTTTCTTCCAAAACTTAACAATGAAATTCCAGATAAAAGAAATGCTACATACAAGGAAAGGTTTAGCAGCTTAGAGAATTTGGTTCTGATTATGGTAAGCTTGACATTGTCCAAAACCAAAAATTGATTCTGATCAAGTTGCAGTAGCAGCATTGCCCTGTCTCCTGTAGCTAGGATAGCATGTAACTTATTTGCCTTATTTCCTGCTTCAAGCTAAAAGTACAATCCAACATGGTGCAAAAGGATGATACCGTTTTACGCCATAATAATATCTATTATACTTCAATTCTTTTGACCTATCTTAAATGTGCCGAATGTATGTGTATGTTATTTGCAGTTTCAGGATGATGCAGTCCTGATACCTCGAGAAACAGCATGGTTTGGTTACTACCCTGATGGAGCCTTTGATCCTGTTCTACCACCTCAGAAGGTAGAATTCTTTCATGCACATGATTTGGACCTCCATATCTGTGCTCTACTTACAATGGCAAGTGCGTGTTTGTAGACGAAACTGTATGAGGAAGACTGGATCGGTTTGAAGACACTGGATGAAGCAGGGCGGGTGAAGTTTGTGTCTGTGGCGGGAGGTCACCTCGGCATCTCCAAGGGTGACATGAAGAAGCACATTGTGCCTTACCTGACAAGCGAAGCATCGGTGAAGACCCTCCTCCGGTGGAGCCTTTCTGATTTGCTGGGGCTGATGGAGGGTGACGGCTCTGTGCTCGATTCACCATCGTCGTGATTAATCGTGTCATACATAAGGGTCCTTTGTGTACCAACATTGGGTTGCTGTGAAGCTTGATTGGTCGATTTATGGCGTGGTGAAACCACACGGCATGTATAGTATAGGTCTTGTATGTACAGTACATGGTGATTGATTTATGTCCGCAAAGGAGTATTTACATTGTGAGTGAGAATTTATCTAGGCAATGCTGCTGGCTTTGTGTAGTCGGTTGGGGAGGGAATGAATTGCAGAGGAAGCAAGGCATAAATAAAGGGAGGGAATGCAGAGCGAGCGAGCGAGCATATGTGCTGTTGCAAAGTATTCCATTCCATTCCATTCGTAGCTAACGATAGGTTTCCATGGCGCTCAACTACATGGTCGTCGCCGCCATCAACTTGGTCGCCGCGCTGCTGTCCATCCCCGTGATCGCCGCCGGCATCTGGCTGTCGACGCAGGCCGACAACGCCTGCGTCCAGATCATCCAGTGGCCGGTGATCGCCCTCGGCGTGGCTGTCCTCGCCGTCGGGCTCGCGGGCTTCGTGGCCGCCTTCTGGCGCCTGCCGTGGCTCCTCCTCGCCTACCTCGTGGCCATGCTCCTCGTCGTCGTGGCGCTGGCCTGCCTCGCCGTCTCGGTCTTGGCGGTGACCGCGGGGTCGTCGGGCCACCGGGTGCCGAGCCGGGAGTTCCTCGAGTACGACCTGGACGACTACTCCGGCTGGCTGCGCGGCCGCCTGGACGCGCCGGGACGCTGGGACCGGATCAAGGCCTGCCTGGCCGCCACGCCCACCTGCACCGACTTCAACGGCACCTACGCCACGGCGCAGGACCTGTTCACGGCGGCCCCCAGCAGGATGACGCCTCTGCAGTCGGGCTGCTGCAAGCCTCCGACGAGCTGCGGCTACACCTTCGTGACCCCGACGTACTGGATCAGCCCCATCAGCGCCACCGCGGACCCGGACTGCGGCGCCTGGAGCAACGAGGAGGCCAAGTTCTGCTACTCGTGCGCCTCGTGCAAGGCCGGCCTGCTGCAGAACCTCCGCAGGGAGTGGCGCCGCGCCGACCTCATCCTCGCCGTCGACGTTGTCGCGCTGCTCGCTGTCTACGCCATGGGCTGCTACGCGTTCCGCGCCGCCAAGACCGACCAACTCTTTCGACGCTACAGGCAGGGCTACACATAACATCATCATCTTACGATTGGCGCTTCTTGTATTAGCTTGCTGTTGCCACGTAGACTCCTTGTCAAAGAAGGAGATGAATCTATTCATAGTTGTGCTGGAAGCCCCTTTAATTTGATTTGATTCATGGATATACAGACAGTTCAAACAGTTTGTGCAGCTAGTCAGCTGTACATTGCAAGCCCATTATCGTTGGCAAGTAATCAAAGTGGTGTACCTGCATGCGCCTAGCTAGCTATACATATGATTTCTGCAGGTACTGGTAATTCCACCAAATTCGTATAATGTATATATATATGCATGTGTATGTATACTACATACAGTACTAGATGAGGTGACTATGGTAATGAGTGACGACACTCTAGCAATGACTATGTGGCGGAGGACAGAGCTACCTCTCCTCTCCTGGGTCTCCTCTGCTCCTCTGCATCTGCATCTACAGTGATCCTCTTCCAGAACCAGTGCGTCCTCCAGACCTGGTCCATCTGCTCCATGGGCAGCTGCTTGGTCTCCGGCAGGAAGAAATAGACGAAGAGCGTCATGACGCACACCCATCCGCCGAAGAGGAAGAAGGTCCCGAACTTGAGGTGGCACAGCATCGCCAGGAAGGTCTGGCCGATGACGAAGGTGACCAGGAAGATGACGGCGATGACGATGCTCTGCCCCGCCGACCTGATCTCCAGCGGGCAGATCTCGGTGGGCACCAGGTACGTGAGAGGGCCCCAGGACCAGGCGAAGCCCGCGACGAAGACGCACATGATCACCAGCACCAGGTACGCGTACTCCTTGTCCATGCCCCCATGGTCCTTGAACTTGGCGGCCAGCACCGCGCCCACCATCAGCTGCGACACCAGCATCTGCACGCCGCCCACCAGGAAGAGCTTCCGCCGCCCGAACCTGTCCACGACCACCATGGCCACCACGTTGGCGGCCGTGGCGCAGACGCGCGTCACCACCGCCGACATGAGCGACGCGCTCTCCTTGAGCCCGATGGTCCGGAACATGACCGGCGCGTAGAAGTTGATCACGTTGATGCCCGTCACCTGGTTGAAGAAGGGCACCAGCAGCGCGATCACCAGCTGCGGCCGGTACTTGCTCCTCAGTATGTTGCGGAACGGGCGCCGCGTGGTCGCCGTCCTGGACGCCTCGCTGGCCGCGGACACGAGGTCGTCCAGCTCCTTGTGCACCCTGGTCGTGCCACGCAGCCTCTGGAGCAGCAGCCTTGCCTCGTCGACGCCGCCGCCGCCGCGCTGGATTATGAAGCTGGGCGTCTCGGGCAGGAAGATGGCGCCGACGGTGAGGAACGCGGCCGGCACGGCGGCCAGGGACAGAGAGAGCCTCCAGCCCCATCCGCCGGAGATCTTCTCCACGCCGTAGTTGATGAGGTTGGCGATGAGGATGCCGATGCTGATGCAGAGCTCGAAGCCATTGTTGATGGCCCCACGGTACTGCGGGGGCGCCATCTCGGATAGGTACAGTGGAATTGACTGCAAATTGTTGTTGTCAGTAAAATGACTGACTATATAATTTCTGCAAAAGCAAGCATATATTTGTGTGTGTGTGTACCAGTGGAATCACTCGGACCACATGCATCAAGAGTTGAAAGACGACGAGCCTTGACTTAACTAGTGGTGGATCTATCACTATCGGGATGAGATGCATGGTTTGTTTGGAGTTGTGTTTTCAATTCAACTCGGTGGAATGGTGGCTAGTGAGTGATGTGGCCATTGGCATTATATTCAATGAAAAGGACTGCATGCATATCTTGACTTTGACTTGCATTGAGAGATATATTTGGATACAAGCATGTATACGTACCTGGTTGGTGAATCCGAGGCCTATGCCGAGGAGGATCCTGTTGAGGAGGAGCATGTATACGTTGACGGCGGCCCCGCCGAAGACGGAGCCGAGGACGAAGACGGCGCCGCCGATGAGTATGGAGGTGCGGCGGCCGAAGCGCCTGGTGACGGAGGAGGCGAAGAGCGTGGCGACGAGGCCGGCGACGTAGAGGGAGGAGGTGAAGACGGTGAGGAGCTCGCTGTCGAAGCGGCAGTAGTTGCTCACGTCCTTGTCTCCTTTCATCTGGTGGTACACGTCCGGGAAGAACTTTCGCAGGAACGACTCCATGGACGTGACCCCACCTGCAGCAATGGTTATGTGTGTGCCTGTGATTTTTCCTTGCTGTTTTTTGGTTTGGTATTTTCGCGTACTACTATACGTTATGTTTTGTTTTGGGAGACTAAGTGGCTGCGTGCAAAATGAAGCACGGCTGCAGCAACTAACAGGCCAGCACTTACATAAGCTGATAAATGAAATGGAATTTTCATCAAACAGCGGAGAGGCACGCATGCAAAGTGCATGAATCAACTACTAATTAATACAGGTAGGTATGCAAGCAAGATTTTCATTCATCCAGATCCAGGCATGGCAACAAACAGAGCTCCAGCAGGTAGCTCTAGCAGAGTACATCAATCATAAAAGCAGAGTACATACTGGACCCACGAAATAAATAAATAAATAAATAAATAATGGTTGGTTTTATTTCTCTTAAATTAATTCCCGATGAAATTTGATTTCTCTTCAGGGCCTGAGGTGCTAGGTAAGTCCCAGATGAAATATTGATTGTACGTGGGGTGTTTGGTACAATTTACTGTACGTTCGTTCTCTTGCGTTTGTTTATTTTGATGTCAACTAGTCAAAATTAATTAATACTTAGTTACGTATTATTAGTATTTAGAGGAGAAGCATGCATATGCAGGTCTTGGATCTATTGCATCGATCCACTGCACGCATGACTTACCACCTCAAGTGAATGAACTCAAAGCACAGGCCGGATCATGTATATGTGATAGTAATTTGTAACTGTAAAGATGATGATGAAAATCATCCAGTGGCAGTCCCAGTCCAGTTAAGTTGATGAACAGAACAAGTACTAGAGGACGAGGGTGGGGGGCCAGGCCAACCAACCAGAACCAACTCAGATCAACTGTGTTCATCATTCATGCAATGCAAGCCTGGCCTATTGCTGGAGCTGGCCCCCATTGCATGCGCTGCAGCTGCAGCTGCAGCTCCATCTCTATCTCCCTGAATTGAAAGGGAGGACCTACCTCAGCTGCTGACCCTTCCCTTCCATTTCCTTTCCATTCAACAATCATACAGTAGCTTTGAGTAGAGAAACTTGCTTTGCTAGAGGAATTAAGGGGAATTAATGGATGAAAGCAGCTAAAAAAGAGACAAATCTATTAAGGAATAATTAAACAAAGGAGGTGGGGGGACGAGATGAAGCAAACTCGTCAATTACTACATATATATAATGCAAATCTAGTAGTAACAAAAGTAATATGCAGAGGACTAGAGGTGGCAAGCAACCTGAGATGCCGAGGTCATAGCCGAAGAGGATGCCACCGCTGCCGGCCACGATACAGGAGAGCACCACGAAGGATGTCACGCGGCCACCGTAGTCGGCGCCGGCACCGGCACCGGCAGGGGCTTCCACGAAGCCACCTATCGCCATGGGTATAGCTGCTGCTGTTGCTGCTCGCTCACTCACTGGATCAGTCTCTGGGTGCGTGTCAACCCTCAACGTACCGGCAGAGGAAGAAGGAAGGAAGCTTGAAGATGGGTGGTGGGATGGATGGATGGATATTATGGGCACCCAAGGTCAGGATGGGAGGGAATGGCCCGTGTGGGTGGATCTGGGTTAGCTCCCTCTTCTATTTATTGGCGACCGACCGACGCAGGCTGCTGCTATAGTGTGCAGCAGCAGCTCCTTTCCTTGCTGTGTACAGTACCTTTCTCTTGTCGATCATCAGACTCTCTTGAGTTACGTTCAGCTCAGCTGCTGTGGTGGGTGCCCAATGTCAGCGAGTGACAAGCAAAGCAAACACAAACGCCCAGCGAGCGGTGTGGTGACAAATGAAGGTACTACTACTAGTCCAGTCCTCCATTCCTACTCTACTCGTAGATATCCATGACCATGACCGCGTCACCCCCGCCCGCCTGTTGATCTTGTGGACGGCTACCTCGGCTCCTAGTCCTGCGCGGCGCTGGGTGCCCATGCCATCTGTCCATCTCTTCTTGTCTTCATTCCATCCATACTCATTCCTAACCAAATCCATCAGCCTAACACAATCATCTGCATCAGTTTTTCAGATACAAGTCATAATGCATACGCAACCAGACTCATCTATTATAATTACTATCATGTCAAGAAGAAGAATCAGGTGTTTGATACTCGCAGAGGGAGCATGTACACTCCTACTCCTACTCCTACATGGATATGGATCATGGACATACATGTAGTAGACTCTCTATCGCCTCGCGACCTAAAGGCCATGGCTTGTCCTGTCCTCGTCGATTAAAGACGCATGAGCGGCCATGGCCACTGCTACCTGCTAAACTACACACCTACACTAGTACCTAGCTGCCACCTTCAATTCATTCACATTGTTAGTAGATATCAGCATCAGAAACAAAGGAAGCACGCCCGCCTAGTGCATGCCATGCCACGCAATATTTACTTCGGAGATGATCAAAAAGTACCATCTTATATGCATGCAAAAGAAATCCAATTCATGCATATTCATGTTTCTTCCTTTACAGAGTTTGCTGATACTCAAAATACTAATAAAAAAACTGGACTGCAACTTATTACCCTGTCCGAAGTAAAACAGGTATATATTTGTCACCCGGGGCAGAGAGCAGGCGATTTAAAGCAGCCACACACACACACACACACAAAAGGCAAAGCGTCAAAATCGCGACGACTTTGATTTTTTCTTTGTTATAAAGCACGAGGATACAAAGCCATGATGGATGTGTATAGATGGAGTGCGACTAGTCGATGGGATCCATCAATTCAATTACCAGACACTAGTATCTGTGAGTGTCTGTTTCTTACCTACCGCCCTAGCCTAGCTACCTCTAATTTGCCCCCAAAGTGTAGAAACAATGATATCAGAGACAGACACAAACTCCTGCATTGTTTCAAAGGATTTTCTCTGGTCCCTTTACTCAGCATATATATATGAGGAAGAGGATTCGGTTATTCGACAATTTCATACTCCTACCGGTAAGGATTTCCACTCCTATATGGGTGCCATAGCAGCATCACAAAGCTAAGCATTATTGTCAGGGTGGGAAAAAAGAAGAAAAGCTGTGGCGGGCAATTGGACAACTCCTCTCCCTTTCAATCTAGAAGATAGCACGACTTTGAGCTACCATACACACCAGGGATCGATGATTCCCTTTAGGCATGCACGCCCTCCCTCCCGTCACAAACACAAGCAAAGCAACATACATAAAGCAAACTAAATTGATATCAAAGTTGAAAAAGGCAATCCACTTATTCCCAATTCAAAAAAATCTACCAGCAAATTTGTGTATTTATTCCCAGCGCTGACCATGCTATATGAAACAAACAAAGCAAGCCTATAGCTCAACTAATGGGAACAGAATGTAAGCAACCGGTAAATAAATATAGGAATGGTCCAGTACTGCTCAACCAACAACCGGGGTGAATCGTATTCCTGTGCTGCCACTCTTGGTCATGACCTTGAAGCTATCCGCAGTGAAGCCCCCAGGCTTGGCAGTCACCTGCCTCTCCAGAACAGAGTACGCACAGTACTCCACATCGTAGACCTCTAGTCCCATCTCAAAGTAGGAAACCGATGCACCAACGCCCTCACCTGCAACAGATTACATTCCAGTGAAATGTGGATCCAGAATAACATATAGACTGCTCAGAAATATGTTGGATACTCACCGTGTGTTACTAAGAGCAGGTTTTCATGAGGATATTTGTCAGCCAGAGCCTTGATGATGCCTGCGTATCTGCTTCTTCCCTCCATGATGGATTCCTCCCACTTGGGTACCTGAAATTGGTTTAAGAGTAAGTGCTGCACTTGAATTCAAACACTAGCAGAGAACAAGTTGGAGAGACCTCCGGGTAGATTGGTTGTGCAGAATGGTCGATGGTTCCAGCCGGGAAGTCGGCTTGGAGCTCTGGCAAGTCAGGGAACCACTTGTTGACGCTGGGAGCCAGCTTGCTAACAATAACGCCCATTGCTTGAGTGTTCATCATCTCAGACAATCCATACTCGATAGACACCTGGTAGCAGAATGCAGGTAAAATAATCAGTCTAAGATACATTTATAGTACAAGGGCAACTAGTTTTAGTCAGTTTGTTTCCAATCCAGCATGCATTGCATTGCATTGCATTGTTGTGAGCAATTTCAGTGACAAGGAATTAATAACCGGAAGATAACTCTTGTTTTGGGTTTGGCATCAATCCACCTGTGCTACTGGAAACTGCTAATCTGCCTACTGTAAGACATCTATATTTGATTTGATTTGATTTCAGGGGCGAAGCAAGACAAGACTAAGATTGAAACCTTGACGCGTGAGGTGTCGAGGGGCACACTGGCCGGGTCGCCGACCGTGAGCAGCGCGTCGTCGTCGGGGACGGCGCATAGCGCGGCGACGGCCCTTGCGGCGGTCTGTCGGCATCGCAGGAACGGGGAGACGATGACCCGGTGGATGGCCCATCCCTGCTTGGCGGCGGCGGCCCTGATGCACTTGCCGACGGTCCAGGCGCGGAGGAGGCCGGCGTCGTCGAGCGGCGGGTCCCAGGGGCGCGGCTTGTTGGCGGGCCACATGGGCTCGGAATGGTCGAGGCGATCGCCGTGGCGCATGACGACGACTCGCTGCATTCGGTCCCCGGTCGGAGGAGGAGGAGGAGTGGGTCGGGGTCCGGGTCCGGGGGATTTCCGTCGCAGCGACACAGGGAAGAGAAGAGCTGACGACGACGCAACTCATCCACAACAACAAACTGCTCCAGTCGACTTCCCACCACTTGCCCATTTTTTATTTTATATATTCAGCGCTTCTATCTATCTATCCAAACTTTAACTTCTTCAAATTTGACTTAACAAAAATACACCGACGTTTCTAACAGCAAATTAGCTACTTTTCTCAAATTCTACAACAATGTGTTCTGCTAATCTATTCATTTAAACTTGCACATATCACACTATATTTTTTTAAAAAAAAAAAAAAAAATGGTCAAGGATGCTTTATACAGAAGCCAAAGTAATTTATCTAATTTGGAACTTAACCCTATGTATAAAGAGAACATGTCCAACAAATAACTTGAAACTACGTATATGAAACGAAAACTGGACCTGTTTGTATGCATGTGGTGTGTTGCAGTGGCACATTTGGGTGTAACAAGATGTAAAACTGTGAGTTGAATGCTTCATCGGCAGCAGCAGTATATATGGTTTTTATTTACTGAGCATGTCAAATCTTAACATATATGATACTATGATTGATTTTTTGTATCCTCTTAAATCTGGACATGAGCATGACGCAGCAGTTTCGTCTCATGGTCGAATGGACGCATATCAACAACTCAACTCTTGTTATGCCCACAAAAACACAACCAGCAAGGCAGCACCACCAACAACAAAATGCCGTATCAACTTCTTATAATACCAGGCGAAGCAAAACATGGGCGGTCATGCCCTTGAGCATCATGGTAGAGTAGTATATATAAGCACCATCAGCAAAAGTACTTCCTCCATTCCAAATTGTAACAAGTGGAAACTGGAATAGCAGGAGTATACAACACAACGGGGCACCACTTATTCATTCATTCAGATTTTAGAGTCAGAGAAACAGACTCGAACATATGCATAGACAGCTTATAAGAAAAACCCCCCTGGCATAGATATCATTACCCTGTTCCCCTATCCAGATCATACTGCTGGTACCTTCTCCATTTACATTCACATGCCCTTGCTTCATTTGATTGAGGCTACCTCTGGCTAACCATATCTGGGATGAGCACTATGGACCCTGAGGTCTTCCTGCCCTCCAGATCTGCATGGGCTTGGGCAGCTTCCGACAACGGATACGTGTGGTTCACGCGAACGCGCAGCACTCCGTTAGCGACATTGGCAAACACCTCGCCGGCTGACTCTAGGAGCTCATCACGGGTAGCAGTGTAATGCATGAGGCTAGGCCGAGTAAGGAACAACGACTTGGAAGCCAGGTCGCTCAGTGGGATTGGGTCAGGTTTACCTGACGACTGCCCAAAGGACACCAGGAAGCCGCGGGACGCCAAGCACTCCAAGGAAGCCTGCACACATCACAGATCGTTTGGTATTGGTATTTGTATTTGTGATGGCAATCAGTGTCAATTTAGTTCCAAGACTGAAAGGTTATGCTGAGAGTTGGATGCTAAACATTAACTCCTGTACCTTGTATGTATCCTTTCCAACAGAATCATAGACGACATTGACACCTTTTCCTGATGTAATCTCCTTGACTCTTGCGACAACATCTTCGCTGGTGTAAATTATGGGATGGTGGCATCCATCCTGAGCTGCCTGAGCAGCTTTGTCTTGATTGGAAACAGTTCCGATGACAGTGGCACCGAGCGCATTTGCCCATTGACAAAGGAGTGAGCCAACACCACCAGCAGCAGCATGGACCAG
Source organism: Hyparrhenia diplandra (assembly GCA_015847255.1). NCBI lineage: Eukaryota > Viridiplantae > Streptophyta > Magnoliopsida > Poales > Poaceae > Hyparrhenia > Hyparrhenia diplandra. The sequence continues at coordinate 23,607 of JADLZK010010070.1, forward strand.
GACGGTATGGCCACTCTCAACCTGCGTGCACCACGATAATAATTTAGCAATGCAAGTTCCCTATCATGGCACGACGACGAAATTACGTTTTGGCTAGCGCTGCGGCTGAACCCGAGGAGAGCATACTGAACATAATATTATCATTCAATTAGCGAAGGGCTGAGATGTGAGACTGGATACACCCTGTAAGAGGAGGGATACGAATCAGTGAATAAACCACTGAATCAGTGGTACCTTGAATACCCGGCGAAGCAAAACATGGGCGGTCATTCCCTTGAGCATCACGGAAGCAGCTTGCTTATGATCAACTGAAGGAGGAACAGGAACAGCGGCAGAGGCTGGAAGGATCTGTTGCTGAGCATAGGAGCCCATGGGGTTGCCAGCATATGCAACAACATCGCCGACCTTTCTGCCAGTGAGGCCAGGCCCAACAGCGGTGACGACGCCAACAGCTTCCATTCCTGCGGGATCAGGCATACCCTCTGAAGCAGAGGTGGGGAGAGATAAGTAATTGACAGGAACAGACCTGGGGTGAAGGGCATGGTGGGCGCTGCGTAGACCCCCTTGCGGAAGTAGACGTCGATGAAGTTGACGCCGATGGCGGTGGTCCTGATGCGGATCTCCCCTTCCCCGGGCTCCCCGACCTCCACCTCCTCCCATCGCAGCACCTCGGGGCCGCCCAGCTCATGAACCCTGATGGCCTTGGACTTAACCATGGCGATGGCGATAGAGGAGGGGGCGTCGGCGTCGCGACGGTGGCAGCGGAGCCGCCGGAGTTTTGCGGCCGACGGAGGTTGGGTTCGAGTTTTGGGAAACTGAACCTGAAGCTGAAATCGGGTCTGAGGAGGATTTGGGAGGAGTGGCTGTCGAAAAGGAAAGACGATGGAGGAGCAAGTCATCATCGCCGACGTTTCCAGAGCCCATACACCTCATCCTCCCACCAATTCACCTCATCCTGACCACTGCAGACAGACTGTGCTTCAATGGAGCTTAAAGAGTTTTATGAGCATTGATTAGACTGATATGGCACTGTATTAATAATGATGAAAGAGGTGATAAAAGTTTCTTAGGAGCAGAGATAGTTTTATAGAGATAAAACTCTTCTGCATTATTTCTGAAATCTGAATGCGTTAGAAACTGTGATATAAAACCTCCATTCAAACTAGCCTAATCGGATTGTTTTGTCCACGCCAAGCCAAACCAAACATCCACCGTTATCACGCTCCACGTTTCTACTCAAACTTTAAGTGCAGAGTCACCAAAATGCCTAGGCCCAACAATACATAGAGCAGCCTAAATCCATTGAGATTAGGTCCAAACAAAACAGCAAGTACATTGCAGTGCAGGCCTCTCTCTCTCATCAAACTTACTGGACAACCGCTCAAGAGCAGTAAGGTCCACAACAACACAATTAAATTAACAAACAGGCAGTACATTTTGTTAGCCCCATCTTTTCTTTTCTTCCCCCCCTATCGATCGAATTCCTGTACATCTTATACAGCACAACTCCACTGCTGCTGGTATCAAATCAAAACTCTCCCAAAGAAAGACCTCAGCGAGAAGCATTCCGTGTCACAGCCACCACTGCATACAGCAAAACAGCAGCTAAGAGCAGCTTCTTCGAAGCAAAAACTCTAAGACTGATCTTCACCCTGCGCGACCTCATCAACCTCAGTACCGCCTGCACCACTAGCACCATCAATGAACATACAGCACCCAGAGCCATTCTTGCAGCATCCTTTGGCCCGCCCACCGTGTTCAGCTCATTGCCATCAAACTGAACGTAGGTAGCGCCAGGAGGGCTACCTTCAGCATCAGCACAGTCAAGCCCCAGGGCATCATTCAACCAATCAGAGACGCGGATCAGAATCCTTGCAAGCCATGCCACTTCAGTCTCTGAGATGGGCCTTCTCATCCACTCACCTCTGTATTTAACATCAGCCCAAGAACCCTTCCTCAAGCTGGGATGCTTAGGTGTGAATACCTCCCCACGCACCTCATGGTGTTGATTATGTGATTTCTCCAACGATGTATTCCCGTTAATTCTTTCAATGTGGCCCTGGAAGGCTGTTTTCATCTGTGACTTGATAGAATCCACCGTCTGGAGTGCTTGTTGCGTGTCACCTGGAAGGCGTAGTATCTCTGACTCTGCTCGGATCAAAAGTAGCTTCATAAAAATCAAAATTGCATGTCAGTACTCAGTTCACAAAATTATAAAAAACACATATACATTAAGCATGCAATATTCAGCCATCATACATAGTACATAAACATGAAAACAATAAAACTTTTCACGTTGATACACATAGGTGATGTTAAAAAAACAATTATCAGATTGTGCTAACCCATAGCCATTAGCCAAGCAATTTATCCAAGAATACATTAGCTTAGAAAATCAACCACTACAAGGTAAAGTAGGATGTTTTCATGGCATGTTTCATTCCGAAAGCATATGTATACCCTTCTCACTCTGCACTCTGAAATGGTTCACTCACTACTTCCAAAATATATGTTATACCTAAAACAAAAGTCCAACCTTACCAATTACGTACTAACCCAGGTCTAAAAAAGGCAACCTGCTAAGCCAAAGATTGGAAGTGAGCCTGTGAAACGGATGAGAGATGCCAATTCTCCCTTCGTTCTGTTTTAGTGGGCATTCCATTCTGTTTTAGTGGGCATACGTTTTCTTGACTTAGAGACCAAGGAGCATCCAAAGTGACAAAATTTCCCTTGCTTAGTCCTAAGCATGTATGCTACTAGCTTTTACTTTATCGCTTTGGTCCTTGCATGCAGCCACCCCAAGTAGAACACTTCCAAAGGTTGAGAGGGATTAAATGGATGGCATGCACATGCAGAGCAACCATGGGTATAGTGGTCGGTTAGCGCTTTGATAACTGTGTTTTCCTAATAAATCTGAACAAACAACCAAAATCTTCAAGCCCTCTAAAACAAAACGGGGGGGACTGAAGACATACCTGAAGAAGATTATAAGCCCCATTCTCATCATAACTGAAAAGCCTCTGATCAGAATTCCAATGCTCATGCAACAATGATCCATCTGCATCACTTTCTGACAAACCATCCTCCCAGTCCTGATAGAAATGTGCATGTCATGCAAACAATTAGGATCACAACGTCATACTGCACTATTTATCAACAATTTTTTGCATCATTTAAATGGCAATCGACTAAGTAATAATGCATGCCCAACCTTTAGCTGTTCACGGATTGATGGCACATACTTCAACACCTCATCAGAGCTTGGGGATGATGCCACTAGCCTAGAGTGACAAGCGGCGTCCACTTTATGGAGAAGACCTAACAGCTCCGGGGAAGAGCTCAAGACCTCCAACACCTGGATAGCCCAAACAATTATGTAATACATATTACAGACTTGCGGTAGTTTATGAAGGTCATTAGACAAAGCTGACATCTTTCCTTTGATTCATCTTTTTTCACTAGTTTATGTACACATCTGACAAGCATTTTCAAAAAAGAATCCATATTATACAAAGCTATACTAAGCATGCATAAGGAGTACCCCACTAATTTCCTTTGAAGGCATGTTAGGCACCTTTCGTTTAACAAACTTAAATGTATAATTGAATGGAAACTTGAATAGTGCAAAGAGACATATCATGAGTATGACTTCTTCAGTTTGTATGGTCTTCAAATAGAGATCGGCATAGCGGAAACTATTACGCTAGAAAGCTCACGATCTCACACAAATTTCTCTAGAGCATTAGCCCAGCTCAAGGGCTTACCACTTAGGAATTAGGATGCTGAAAATTGGTAACTTTACGGTTCTAGTTTGTCCTTATAGAGGAAAATATACCATCCCTAAGATAAAAGCATCTCTAAATAGCAGTCAAAATGTATAATCTGTATTCATAGTTTCAACCTTTAGGCATCAAGTAAATATATTTCCCATGGACTCGGCTTCTGCTATATACTTTGCTGGAGACATCAAACTCAACTAAACATAATATAATTCGTAATCATGAATTATGCGCCAAAACCAACACTCAACTCAAGTTTACTGTTTCGGTGTCCTATGAGTGTTCACCACTAACAATCATCGGTGAGCAAGGAACACGTGAGGCATTAGGTATTATTAAGGTTGATCATAATATAAGTAGGATTAGCAAAAGAGTAGACTTACCTTGTGTACCATTAGCAGCACTGAGGCAACATCAGAATGGATAAACTTGTGCGCAAATCCCAGGAAATGCACAATCATGGAGTTGTAGAACAGGTAATTTGACAGAACATATGTCCTCCACGATGAATTGTAGACCATCTTGGTTGTTTGTGGCTCCTTCTCATCCCCGGCTTGCTGCTTGCCATACCCATCCAGCTCTTGTTGGGTAACTTTCCATGGCTCCATGTAAGCCAGCCACACAGTGAAGACTTGCGTCACATTTTTTATCACGGCGCCGATGGGGCAGAATAAGAAGGTCCTTAGTACAAACCGATACAGAGGCCTCTGTATCAACGGATTCCAGAGCCCATTGGACACTGGCATTCCTTGAGGAGAAGCATCGACTAACGCGCGGCCATCACAGCAGTTGAGGTACATGACAAGCAGCTTCACTGCATCACCGAGGCCTGGTGATGGTGGGCGCTCACTCAAGTCGGCACGAGCACGAGAAGGTAACCGCAGGCCGAGTGCATGGCAAGTCTGCATGGGGAGAGGGGAGAAGTCATCGCCGACAAGCCAGAACTGGACAAGGGTGTGAAGGAAGAACTCGGCCCGCTCAAACGAGTGGATAGCATCGGCGCCATCGCTGGGTGGCCGGTGGAGCAGGGTGCCGCCCCCGGGCATCTTACCCAGCGGAGTGCGCGTTGGCACGAGCTCCCTGAGGTAGGCATAGAGCAGCCTGAGGTACAGCGAGGCCTCGGGCTTCTGGCCGGGTCTGCGGATGGCCGTGGTGGCGAGCGTGGAGACCCAGGTCTCGAGGCGCGCGCGCGAGGTGCGTCGAGGGTTGGCTGCGGATGCGGCGGGGGCGGTCGAGGCTGCGGACGAGACAGGGGTAGTAGGCGAACCAGAAGAGGTAGTACTCGAAGACGGAGAGGTGGAGTTCGGAGGCGACGCGGCGCGACAGGAGCGGCGAGGCGAGGTCGGTGGAGGGTGGAGACGCGAGGGCGATGCGGAGCCAATCGGGGAGGCGCTCGGAGGGGAAGACGTAACGGATGAGGGCGAGGCGGTCCGCAGCGGCGGCGGCGGCGAGGAGCGGGCCGGTGGGGGAGAGGAGGGCGAGGAGGAGGTCGGCGAGCGCGGGGTCGGCGGCGGCGAGGTCGATGAAGGACGGGGAGGACGGGGCGGAGACGAAGAGGCGGTAGAGCAGGGACGGGAAGGCGTCGGCGAAGAAGGCCCGCGGTTGGTCGTCGGCGTGGCGGGCGAGGTAGTCGAGCACTCTGGATGTGGCGGCGGCGGCGGCCGGGGGCGTGGCAGCGTCGAGGACGGCGGCGGCGAGGGGAGGACGCGTCGGCCCCGGGCGGCATGGCTGGCGGCGGCCTAGGGTTTTTGGTGGGATTGGGGCCTTTTTGAACTTGCCTTGCTCTCTTGCTAGACGAGAAATCTGGACGGAAATGGCGGTCGCCTAGTCCAGTTGCAGTCCCTCCCTCTTCCTCTTCCTCTTCCAACTTCGAATTCGTCGCGTCGGAGAGAGAAGACCCCGCCGAGCTGCCCACGTGGACGCTCGCTCGGGTCCACCAACCGCTCCCCACGTAGGGCGGCCCAACAGGCCCAACAGGAAAGCAGGCGACGCGTGGCCGCCGACCGACCGACGGCCGTCGTGCTCCTCCGCTTCCCCCCGGCCAATTTTTTTTTCCCGCTCGCCCCTCGCCCTCCCCCCCCCTCCCATACTCCCATGGCTGCGCCTGCGACCTCCTACGAGCGCCGCCTGCTCGCGGCCGCCGACCTCGTCCTCTCCGCTGACGCCCAGGATCAAGGGACCCGCCTCCCGGACCTCGGCGTCAAGGCCGACCTCAAGCCGCACCAGCTCCATGGTGTCGCCTGGCTCATCCGCCGCTACCGCCTCGGCGTCAACGTCGTCCTCGGTACATCCTCAACCCCCCCTCATCTCCTTCCAATTGGACACCTCCAACGTTACCTTCTCATTCTCTGCCTGCTCCGTTCGCTCGCAGGTGATGAGGTGAGCTTTCATCCGCCGCCGCCGCCGCCGCCGCCTCACCTCATTACCACACACCACTGTCGACGGGATGTGCCCGCAACTGAAGCCTCCTCGTGCGAATACAACTGAAGCCTCCTCGTGCGAATACAACTGAAGCCTCCTCGCGCGAATACACCTTTCGCCATTTCATTTGCTTACTGTGTCCCCCATTTTGTCTTCTCTTCTGTATATATTTATTTATTTATATCCTTATTTATATTACAAAAAAAATCTCTACTGCGTGGTCAGTCGTTTTGCTTATATTGTTAATTATTATATAAACCTTTGTTTATGTCGCCAAATCCTACTTTATCCTCCTACATTCCATCAAATCAAAAACAACTCTATGAGACTAGGAAGCTTACATCCATGTATAACTGCTTTTCCATGGCATATTACTCATGCCATCCAATTTTATGGGCCTTTGACCATGTGCAGATGGGGCTTGGCAAAACCCTACAGGCGATTTCCCTATTGAGCTATCTCAAGATCCAGCGTATTGCACCCGGACCATTTCGTAAGTACCCTACAAGTGATTCTTTTCTTTTTTTTTTTTTACATTAGACTTTCCATGCTACTACTTGTATTCTGATCCCTTAAGGTCACCTTTGCAGTGGTCTTATGTCCTTTAAGCGTCACAGATGGCTGGCTGTCAGAATTCAGTAAATTCTGTCCTTCCTTCAGGGTGCTGCGGTATGTTGGTGATAAGCTTCACCGACGTGACCTTCGGAGGACCATCTATGAAGATGTACAGGAAGCTTCCACATCATCTCAATCCAACGTATGCTCTTCTGTTACAGAATATATTATTGGTTCAATATTGCTCAGGTGTATCCCATGATTCCTGTCAATATGTGTCACATCTTTCTTTTTTCTTCTTTTTTTTTGCATGTAACAGGAATTACCATTTGACGTGCTCATGACAACATATGACATAGCCTTGATGGATCAAGATTTCCTTTCACAGATCCCTTGGCACTATGCAGTTATTGATGAAGCTCAACGTCTTAAAAATCCATCCAGTGTGAGCAGACACTTAATCTTTGTAATTCACATGAGAATTTCAGAAATCCAATTTCATCACTAGTTCTATGGTTATGACTGCTGTGTGCAAAGTTTTTTCCCGGTACTGCTCTGTTGTCACCGAGCAGCTCTTGGTACCACAGCACTATAAGCTTGTACCTACCTTCATTTTTGTGTGTCATGTGGGGTTATCAGTTTGTTGATAAGTAACATGGAAGCTCAGACTTTTGGCGCTGTATGGGGACAAAACATCTTTACTTCCGACTTCTGAGTAGTATCTTGGTGGAGCATCTATAATGCCAGAGCTAGATTTGTCATTATGACTGAGCAACTACTAAAGAATAGTTATGACCTGATTCAATGATCTTTTTTTGTGCAATAACTGAAGAATAGCTATGGCCTGGCACTAAGCATAAATATTCATATTTTACAAGCAATTTCTGGACTTCAGGTTCAGCTGTTCAGGTGCAGCCTATATTCGGCCTGTCAGGGCTAGAACCATCACAATGCTCACAAATCATTCAATTATTTACCACTTCCGCGGCAAACAAATTACAATTTTATGTTTGTTCATCAGCATTGATCTGCACGTTCAGATTTCAATTGAGCATGTAAACCAACTATTAAATCTACATTTATTAGGCATGTGTTGGTTGGTGTTAATATATACACCTGCCAAGGCGTACAGATAATTGTGCGTGTCAAATGCTATATGCTGTACCTATTCATTTGTTCCTTTTGGTTCACTTATCAGAGAAAATTGTCTTTATCTTCATTGGTATCGTGGAACAAACTTCCATGTTTGACAGGAAGTTCTTTTTCAGGTACTGTACAATGTTCTTGAGCAACGTTTCATCATGCCAAGACGATTATTACTAACAGGCACTCCTATCCAGAACAACCTTTCTGAATTATGGGCTTTGATGCACTTTTGTCTGCCTTCAATATTTGGAAAGCTGGATGAGTTCCTTTCTACATTTAAGGAAGCTGGGGAATCATTGACAGGTATTACATTGAAATTGTAGAACAATGCATCTTAAACATTTTTTAATTGCCGGGTATCTTTTGTTCCGAGCAACCGCACATTTGTGCACTTTTGCTAGGAGCACTATATGCATGATGTAGCACCTGTGCTTGTTTGGTGCATCATGCAGTATATTCCATTGCTAAAATTTGCACAGTTTCTTCATGCTTCGTGTTGTATCATGTTAGTGTAGATTTATTGTGTCGAATGGTTAATGCTGCTATCCTTTGGTCTACTCATTCTTTTAATAGAACACACAAAACAAGAGCATGCCTTTCTATGGAAATCAAAACTTGTAGTGCCTGTACAAATGTTTGAATCTATTTTAGACCAATTGTTCCTGCATCAAAGGGTTGTCTCAACCATTTATTCACTCATCATTTCTTTCACGTTGGTTTTGTGTTTATTTTTTTGGGCTCTACATTGAAAGTTATTCTTTTGGATCTCTGAAATGTTTCTGAACAGGTGATGAAGTTAATAAATCAAAAAGACAATTCAAGGTCATTAAACATATACTCAAGGCATTTATGCTACGTCGGACAAAAGCTTTACTAATCAAGAGTGGAATTCTGGCGCTGCCTCCACTAACTGAGCTAACAGTGTATGGTTTGCTTCAGGAGGATATTTTTCCGTTTATTTGTGCTCTTGCCCTCTCTATCTTCTTAATCTGTTAATATGAATGATTTTTACAGGATGGTGCCGCTCACACAGTTACAAAAGAAGCTTTACATGTCAGTGTTGCGGAAAGAGCTGCCAACACTTATTTCATTTACCAGAGGATCATCTCGCCACCAGTCTTTGCAAAACATTGTAATTTTGTTTATCCCTATGTTTGTTTGTGAACTAGCATTTTGTATGTTCTGCTGCAGTATAACTCATAATATGTAGACTTTATAGTTCCCCCCTCAATATTATTTCAATTCATGCTTTTGCACCTCCTTGTGGGTTTATTAGTTAATTTATTTATTAATGTGCATGTAGAAGAAAATAAAGTATTTAATATAGGTATGATTTATATGACATGTTCATACTCCTCTCCATACTTTCTTAACTTTTTTTAATGTCGAACTTTCTTAACTTCTTAGCAAAACAGTTAAAGGATTTCCTTTTCCAAATGTTGGTATTATGTTACTTCGTGTCAGTCTTCTAGAGGGACATCTATGTAAGCCCCCCCCCCTCTCGACCCCCAAGGAGGGGAGGTCAGAATGAGAGGGGGAACAGCCAACTACCAGCCCGGCCCATCCAAACTTCTTTTTTCTTTTGTTAAGTTATTCTAAAGTTGTATTGTTTTAGGCTTTTAGCTTTATCTTGCTTTTTAGAGTTTATGAATAGAAAACACATTAATACTCATTTCTTGCTTTTCTAAATTTTCATCAGGTAATACAACTGAGGAAAGCTTGCAGTCACCCATATCTGTTCAGTGGCATTGAACCTGAGCCTTATGTGGAAGGGGAGCATTTAGTTCAGGTTAGTCTGCTTCATTAGAAGATCAAATGCTAAGAGCCAATCTACCTGGTGTCATATGGGCTTTGTGTTTTACTTGTGAAAATGCAATTGAAGAACTTGGTAAATAGGAAGCCCCATTTTCTTCCTTTTTAATTAATTTAATAAAGGTGCTAGCCAAACCTGGTAAAACAATAGACACGGGTGTGGTGCCACCATGTCAAATAGCAGTGCCTTTTTTGTTGTTATCGAAAACTTGGAAATTAAGTTGCTCATAAAGTGCCCCCTGCGTGCGCTCAGTAGCCAGCCAACTAGGGCCATTTGAACTAGCAGGTCAAACTTTTGTTAACCTGGCATGGGTATTAAAAATTATATTTTATGACAATCTTTGTTCAGGCTAGTGGAAAGCTCATTGTCCTAGATCTTGTCCTGAAGAAGCTCCATGAATGCGGACATCGTGTTTTGCTATTTGCTCAGATGACCCAGACACTGGACATTCTTCAGGTTTTCTTTTTCCCAGTGATGCTAACACAATAAGATACTTATTTCTCTTAATACTTATGCATACATTCCATTGCCACTAACTGTGGCTGTATCCTCACTTCAATAGGATTTCCTAGAGCTACGCAATTACACTTATGAGCGCCTAGATGGTTCAGTACGTGCTGAGGAACGGTTTGCAGCAATAAGGAATTTCAGTTCTCAATCTACAAAAGGTCTTGTCAGAGATGATAATCAAAGTGGAGCATTTGTTTTCATGATATCAACTAGAGCAGGTGGTGTGGGGCTTAATCTCATTGGTGCTGATACTGTGAGTCTCATTGAACTTGATAGCATTGCTACTCCTATGACTATGATTTTGCCTACTAGATCTAGTAATATTTTATCTGTTCTATATAAATACGTTTTTTTTAGTACCAAGCATGCAGGTGCTAATGATGACAATGAACCTTATTTATATGTTATCCATGCTTATTGGGATGATTGGTTTAGGTTATTTTTTATGAACAAGATTGGAATCCTCAAGCTGACAAACAGGCCCTGCAGCGCGCTCACCGCATTGGACAGTTGAATCATGTGTTATCAATAAATTTGGTGTCACAGCGCACAATTGAAGAGGTAAAGACTATGGCTTACTGGTGGAGCCCTAATGTTCTCTTGAGTAAGTTGTTTTTTGAAATTCTGAGTTCCTTGTCCTTTTTCTTAAAATTGGAATCAGGTCATAATGCGAAGAGCTGACAGAAAACTTAAGCTTAGCCATAATATTATTGGAGAAGAGGATGGAACTGATGGGAAGGGAGGAGATCCAGGAAATGAAGCTAGTGACATGAGATCAATTATTTTTGGCTTGCACCTGTTTGATCCAGCAGATACAGCCATAGAAACAATCAATGAGGATACAGCTTCTGAGACAATCAGTGTGGAGAAACTGGCGAAGTTAAAAACAATGTCTGAAAAGGTTGTCATGATGCGTAGCCATGAGTCTTCAGAGAAGGACAAACGAGCATTTGAGATCAATCCAAATATGACTGATGACAGTGGAACTGTGATTAAAAGGGCTTCCGATTCCATTCACATTGATCCTGGGCTAAACGAAGCTGCATACCTATCCTGGGTAGAGAAGTTCAAAGAGGCTTCCAGTTCTAGTGAATTTGCCACAGTTGAATTTGGAAAGCAAAGAGCAGCGCCTGAAGAAAAACTCCTGAAACGTGATGTTAACAAGAAAAAAATAGAAGAAAAGAGATTGGCCAAATGGGAAAGTTTGGGTTACCAGACACTAGCAGTTAAGGAACCTGATATCACAGCAAGCCAGAATATTTCAGACGCAGGATCCATCCAATTTGTATATGGAGATTGTACTGATCCTTCAAAAGTTTGTCCTAAAAAGCCTGCCATCATATTCAGGTACTTATCCTTTATAGTAAGAAAAAACATGAGTATGCTATTACTTCTTCCTAGAATTCTTTAACTAGTTATTGTTGTATGGTTTACCATATTCTCCCTATACAGCTGTGTCTTGGATACAGAGATCGCAGTGTTTACTTTTTCCCATTGTCTAAAAAATAGTTATTGTATTGTATATTTATTATTTCGGGCATTGATATCAAGTTTTCAACTACATGATGTTAAGATGTTGTATCTTAACATATGAAAAGAAATAGAAAGATATTTGACATCTTTTGTCCTTCAACTTCTGCCAAGATTCCTCTGAACCAAACTTTTGTGCTAAATAATTTGTAATGCTGTCACAGTTGCATAGATAATTCTGGGACTTGGGGGCATGGAGGAATGTTTGATGCTTTGACTAGTCTGTCGACATGCATTCCAGATGCTTATCACCGTGCTTCTGAATTTGATGACCTCCACATGGGCGATCTTCACTTGATTCAGCTTGATGGTTAGTTTTTTGTCAGCACAAGCTTCACAAATTTGTATTACTTTTATGTTCATTGTATTTCACTTTAGAACATATTTACATTCATGAACTTCTGTAACTGCTAAATACAATGCGAATACCATCATTGGAACTATGCAAATCGTGATCAAAGAACTTTAGTTCATTAGCTATGGCCCCTATGGCCTAGGTGTAGCATTATGGGCCCATGGGGAGGCGGGAAGGAGGGACTGGTCTTCATTCCTAGGGGCTCTTGTAAGGGGACCGATCTTTTCTTTTTATTCTCTAATACACTGACTTGCAACTCTTCGAGTATTCAAGAAAAAAATTACTAAATGTTGCCTCTATTATTTTACAGTAGCTTACTTTGACAAGAACCTGTCCACTGTGTCTTTATTTCATTTGCATCCTTACTGCAGAAGCCAACTGTACCCGGAGTTTGGATGCACCTTTATGGGTGGCACTAGCTATCGTTCAGTCTTACAGTCCAAGACGTAAAGTTCCGAGAAGTGAAATCTCCATGTCTGATTTGGAGCTCTGTTTATCAAAAGCAGCCTTCTCAGCTGCTCAGCATTCTGGTATTGTTCCTGTTTGGTTCCTCAATATAGAATTGTTTAAAAATCTAAAGCATGCCTTGGAATATCTGAATGCCACCCATCTCTTCACCACAGTTGTCAATATGTTTATTTATTGTTTCAAGTAATTTCTACATGCTAAGCATCCTGTTCAGCCTAAACGTCCATGGAATTTCTTTAGTTGTAAATCGTGAGGGCATGTTTGTATAACTATTTAAAACTTGTAATGACTTTCTCACCTTTGAAGCTATCGAGGTGCTATGGTTCCCATTTGTTTTTTCTTTTGCATTGAACTGACGCAATTATCTCTTTAGCTACTATCAGGTTGAGTTTTGTTTTCATTTTTTTTCCTCTCTTTGAAGCGGCTATCCACATGCCCCGAATTGGTTATCAAGGTGGCTCCCAACGATCAGAATGGTATACAATAGAGCGCCTGCTCAGGAAATACTCATCTCTCCATGGAATCAACATTTTTGTGTATGCCATGTGAACACAGTTCTTTTTATGAGTTTTCCGTCAATATACTTGCTAATGAATAACTGCTACCATTTTCCTCCTGCAGGTACTACTTTCAGCGTTCATACAGACGACAGGCAGATTCTAACCTAGGTCATGCTGTTGATTCTGCTCGAAGCAACCCAAATTAGGTGTCGTTAGGGATGTCCCTGTAACCCACTAGATCAGAAGAATCTGGGATTAGCTAGCTGTAATTCGTATTTTCTTTTCTCTTACCTGCCCCTTCTTTGTGGCTTAGTAGTGCTCTTATTAATAGATGAGCGAGCCAAATGCATCAGGTTTTAGGGTTTGGTTCATTTAGCTAAGAGGTGTATGTAGAACTGTAGGTACTACTTTCAACTGTTGTTTGCATTGGCAGTCGCTTTTATTGGAAATCTATATATGGCATTTATATTGCTTGTGAGATCTTACTTTATTAGATTAGATGAGAGGTCAAGTTATGATGCAATTGTCTCATTGGTTGATAAATATTTTTACAAAGGTAGTCTCAAATTACTCAGTGAGTTCATATCACCCTTCCTTTTTTTTTTGGCATACTTGATTATCTCGCCATCTGTTTCAGGCGTGGCAAGACTATGCCGATGCAGATGGAGCCCTAACCCCCAGGCACAAGGTACTTATTGTTAGCCGCTGATTCTAATTCGTCTTGATTGAAGTCCAGCTACCATATAATGCAAGGGTGATAGAAAATATTTTTATTCAATGGAATTTTGTATGCACACATATAGACTATGCCAAACTATAGGAAGTAGTACTGACAATACATCACAACTCTCTCACACGCTCATAATCGGAGTGGAAACATGCAGATATATACAAGATCAGACGGAGTTCTTGATGGCCGAGCTGTAACCATCCTGGTCATCGTAGAACTTGGACCACAGCATGACTCCTCCATAGTTGGTGGAGTTTTTGAGCGCGGGAAGCACCTGTCCCTTGAGGCTCCCTACTGGTATGAACCCACTCCCTGCAGCATCCGGTGCAGCTGGCAGGCCAAGAAAGATGTACTTAGCTGTGATCCCTGTTGTCCACTGGTTCCAGGAATTGACGAGGCTGGCCATGCTTCCAGGTGTGTATTGGCAAGGTGGGTTGTTGTAGAACTGAACCCAGACATAGTCGAAGAGGCCTGTCTGAAGGGCTTTGCCGACCCACTGGTCCGGGAAAGGACACTGCGGCGCCGCTGACAGGTAGACATCCTTGCTCTTGGCGTTGGCAGCAAAGGACTTAAGGTATGCCGCAAGGGCTCCATAGTAGTCTGGGTTTCCTCCCTCGATGTCGAAGTCGACGCCATCGAGCACGGCGGCACCAAGCGGCCTCTTGTCAGATTGCCCACCAAGGAAATTGTTCCAAATGTACTGGGCAAGCTTGAAGGCGTCTTGCTTGGAGCTGAGGGAGTAGCCTCCAGCGCCGCCGCCGATGGAGAGCATGACCTTGACACCCTTGGACTGGCAGGAGTTGATGTCTGCGGTGAGGTTTGTGCAGGCGTTGGAGTAGGGGTCGCAGTGACCCGCGAGGTTCAGCTGCGGCTTCTGCCCCGAGCCGAAGCTGCAGAGGAAGGCGATGTTGACAAAGGCATAGTTGCCGGTGGCGCAGGTGTCGGCGAGGGTGCCCTCGTTGCCGTTCTGGCCCCAGTAGATGGCAATGCTGCCGCCATGGCTCCCGGGTAGAGCCGAGGAAACAAGGAAGAAGACGATGAGGAGGCAGGCAAGGGAGGTGGATGAACCGTAAGTTGCCATTCTTTTGTGTCCGTGTTATTGTGGTGCCTGTGCATGCGCCGCTGCTGATTGATTTTATACATACAATACAATGGGGACTTGGAGTGATGATTGTTTTTTAGTGGAGACGTGCCTTGTGGGATCGACGAATGTCACTGTTAAGGTAACTCCCTCAACTCAACGCCTACGTAGTTTGTTTGGTTTTGGTTTTGGTTTTGGTACTTTGGTTGGTCCATGGTCCGTCTTGTCTGTCGCTACGGATACGGGACGTTGCTGTTTCCTGCCAGTTGCCACAGCAGCGTCGAGAATGGACTGAGCTTAGTTTCGCTTGGGCTTGATCATGGGGGCCGGGCCCGGCCTGCTACTCCTGCCTGTCGGCCCACCAGCGGCCCGATCGGTCGGTCCAAAGGAGACACGCAGACGGAAGGAAGCAGAGAGAGAGAGATCTCGTTCGCCTACTCCTCCAAGGCTCCAGTCCAGTCTTCCTTCCTCGTCGCCTCCGATCCGATCCGACCAGCCATGGCGGAGGATGCTACGAGCAGCCACCCGTCACGCTACGTCAAGCTCACCAAGGACCAGGACGCCCCCGCCGAGGACATCCGCCCCGGCGAGCTCAACCAGCCAGTACACGTCCCGCAGGTTAGGTTTCGCTCTCTCTTCCTCTTCTCCCTCCGATCTGAATGAATCTCATCCCTATTCCCCTGCCTGACACCAGCTCGAAGGCCGGAGGTGCAGCGAGTGCGGCCAGGTCCTGCCCGAGAGCTACGAGCCGCCCGCCGACGAGCCCTGGACCACCGGGATCTTCGGATGCACCGAGGACCCCGAGACCTGTATGTAATCCAATCTCTCTTCCACCTCACCGGTCAATGGCAAACATCCAAATACCTCGTTGCGCCCTTATCTTTTTTTAGTCAACACTACCAGGAGCAGCAGGCAGGGGTGCATCGGCCTGCCTGCACCTTGATCTACCATCTCAGTCCCCGCGTCATTCACAAAACCTGCACCATCGTCATTATCATGTGGGTTTTTGGAGGCCTTTCATGATGGATTCCATGAAAATCGTGCCCAGTGGTAGGGAGAATCCATTGATTCATTGAGCCCCTCGTTTCATGATGGACATTGGATTCAGGGTCTCATATGGCACTTCCTTTTCGATGTGGGAAATGCCATTTGGACTTGGCCATGGTTCTGTCGAAAAAATTTAGCAAAAACTTTTAGCCACAGATGTAATATGCATGCATCATTCAACATTTCCATTTGTAAAATGCTCATGGTTGTTAGCGAGATACTTGCTCCCACGTCGCCCATGTTCCATGCCCCCATGGTTCTCCTGAAGTATAGCTAGGGTAGTTTTGTGATTGATCGATGAGTCAAACGATGTACATGTACTTAACCGGCTGGGCAACTCTGAAGACAACTGAGGGTTTGCTGTCCACCTCTTGCAATGATAATCAGCCCAAAATGTCTGGTGCGTACATTCATTTTCCAATTCCTCTTTTAGGTTAGGCCAAATCTGCTGCTTAGAGCCTGTTTGGTTCCCTCAAGACTAGGGACTAGAGGCTAATTTTTAGTCCCATTTAGTCCCTAAATTACCAAACATAAGGACTAAAAGAGGGACTAGTGGTCCCATTTAATCCCTAGTCCACTAGTTTCACAAGAGGAGTTAATTGGGACTAGTGGTCCCATTTAGTCCTTAGTCCCAACAATCCAAACACCTCCTTAGGCCCTGTTTGGTTCCCATGGGACTAGGGACTAGGGACTAAGGACCAATTTTTAGTCTCATTTAGTTCCTAAATTACCAAACATAAGGACTAGGGACTAATTTTTAGTCCCATTTAGCCTCTATTCTATTAGACTCTTGGGAGGGGCTAGGGACTAATTTTTAGTCCCTATTAGTCTCTGGTCCCTAGTCCCATGAACCAAACAGGCCCTTAGTCCAAACCTCCTGGGCTCCTTAAAAGTTTTGGGTCCACCACTATGCCCATCTTTTATGATCTGCCATGTGACTTAACAGAAGATGATGCTTTTTTATGATAAATCGTTTTATGAGCATTATATGTGAATGTTGTTCTGTTCTGACTGAAATTGTGCTCAGTGCCCAAGAATGGTCATGGTAGTCTGGATTCTTTACATGTTTCAAAGGATAGAATGCTTCTTATATTCCTTATGATATGATGACTAAGCTATGCTTGAAATTGAGAACTTATTCCTTGTTTGCCTTCTTGGGGTTGATCGACTTGGCTCATGCATACTACTTTTTGTTGTAGTTATAGTTAATAGAGTTTAAGGCCCGATAAGTAAGAGTTATCTTATTTCCATGTGTCTTCTAATTTCTTCATATCTTTACTTTGAGGAAGCTATGCGCCTGTGCCATAGGTTAAATTGCTCTTGCTTGGGCATTTTTCTTTGTTTTCCCCTAGGCATTTGCATACCTGATCAAATGTTACTTTGCGTAGCACTTTTATACATCGATATGCTCTATGAAATAATCAGATTCGGATTGTCAAACTATCAAAGATTAATATAACCGTTTTCTTTGCAGCACTTTAGTACCATATTTAACTTTGTGCCTCTTTGTCCATATTTGTATGAATGCTATTTCTAGAATGCTGATTTGAAAGAAAGGTAGCTAGCAGAAGATGATGAAACTATCAAATTGTCTGTTCATTGTGACACTAGGCCGAACTGGGTTGTTTTGCCCTTGCGTGCTGTTTGGGCGCAACATCGAGGCTCTTAGGGAGGACATTCCGTGGACAACTCCTTGCGTGTGCCATGCTGTGTTTGTTGAAGGAGGGATCCTTCTGGCGATTCTGACAGCAATATTTCATGGTTTTGATCCAAGGCATTCATTCCTGATTGGAGAAGGTTTGGTGTTCAGTTGGTGGTTATGTGCTACCTATACTGGCAACTTCCGCCAGGAACTTCAGAGGAAATATCATCTCAAGGTGAAATCTATCTTGGCTGCTTTCCACCACTGCTAAGTTAGGTCTCCGTTTGGTTGTGCACTTACAGCTAACTAGTTGGTGTTTTGCTCCAGGACTCTCCGTGTGACCCATGCATGGTCCACTGCTGCTTGCACTGGTGCGCCAACTGCCAGGAGCATCGTGAAAGGAGGGGACGGCTGGCAGAGAACAATGCGGTGCCCATGACTGTTGTGAACCCACCTCCAGTTCAAGAGATGAGCATGTCAGAGAACCGTGGTCCTGAGAACGGAGCAGGCAACGCTGAGCATGAAGCCGAGAAGCGCGAGCACGATGACGTGGAGGTGATTCCTCTATAGGAGGCTCTAGGATCGGAGTAGCAATAGTATGTATGGAACCGTTCCATCCGAATGAGCATGTGGTTATTTTCATATGTGTCGGACGACCAAACGAACATATATGATGATAGCACGTATCTTCTGATCTAGTTGTTGATTTTTCAACGAAAACAATATAACAATTTTACTCTTGCTGCCATGTGGTTTCTGCTGCCGTTTGCCATTTGTCTCAACAAGAAGTTGGTGGTGTGTCGAAAACCTGCTGTTGAGTACATGAGCCCAAAAAGCCCAGTTGGAATAGAAGCCACTTCCCCTTCCGGCCTTCCCACGACGCGCCCTTGGTTCACGCTCGCACCTCCCCTCGCTCCGCCTCCCCACCGCCGCAAGAAAAAAAAAAAAAAAAAAAAGAATAGCAGAGCAGAGCAGGTGTGCGGTCCAACGGCGGATCCACCGAACGAGCCCAGGCAAAGGGGAGGGAATCCTTCCACCAACCGCCCGCCTGGCCCGTGTCTTCCCTCCTCTCCTGCTCCTGCTCGGCAGACCAATCCCAATGCGATGCTGTCGTTGGCGCGCCGGCCGCTCTCCGCCGCCGTCCCCTCGGGCAACCTCCTCGGCATCCATCTCTTCCAGTGCCCCGTGTGTTGCCTACCCTACCCTACTCTACTCGCTCTCATTTCCATTCCCGATCGATGAGATTGTTTCCTCAACGCAGGACACCGTTGGCATCGTCGCCAAGCTCTCGGAATGCATCGCGTCCCGCGGCGGTAACATCCACAGCGTCGACGTCTTCGTCCCCGACGACAAGCCCGTCTTCTACTCCCGAAGGTAGTATGTACCTACTATTGGATTTGGGTACAGCACGCCAACTGCTGATTTTTTTTTATTTAGGAAGACTAGTGATTCATTCGTCAAGCAATTGCAATTCCTTCATCATATCAATTGCTTCTTGCTTTGCCAGTGAGTTCACCTACAGCCCAAGGCTCTGGCCGCGTCATGAGCTCCACCAAGATTTCCTCAATCTCTCCCGCTGCTTCAATGCGCAGACATCCACCGTACGAGTACCCGACCTTGACCCCAAATACAACATCTCCATCCTCGCATCAAAGCAGGTTAAGGTTACTAGTTACTTTCCTTCCCTTTTTGCTAAGCCCACCACCGAATAAATAGCAACCAAACATTTCTCTCTTCAGGACCACTGCTTGTTCGATTTGCTCCATAGATGGCAAGAAGGCAGGCTTCCAGTACACATTAATTGTGTCATAAGGTACTACTGTTCCGCTCATTTCTTTTATCCTTTCCTCTAGCAAAACCAAACACCACCTCTCATTCAGATACACTCCTTATACAGCAACCATGATAGACCACAAGATAGTCATGTACGGCGTTTTCTCCAGAGGCATGGAATACCATACCACTACTTACCCACCGCGCCCGGCAACAAAAGAGAGCAAGAGATCTTGGAATTGATCCAGGGCACCGATTTTGTTGTGCTCGCAAGATACATGCAGGTAAAGATCGAGTAGACTGCTCCTTTTTCTTCCATCTTCTAAGAATTTTATTATACCTAGCTAGTTCTGCCAAACGATTGCGAGCAAAGTGCTAGCGTTAGGGACACCCAGTATGTTTAGTCAATGCAAAACTCAGATCGCCATACAAAACTCAGATCGCCCTTTGAATATTCTCCAGACCTTTTTATCTTTACTTTTGAGGTGTAACATAACACTAAAAGCTTGCTGTTTGTGTTAGGGACACCCAGTATGTTTAGTCCATGTCTCTTTGAGCACATGAAGTCAGAGATATTCACTACCTCAACCTTCCCTGCCTTTCGATATAATATCTATAAGCTACCTGTTTTTCTTGTCCTTTAAACAAAAATTCTCCACTTCTATAAAGCCATTCTGCCACTCAGTTAAGACGAAAGATTCTATAAAGCCATTTTGCATATAACAGATAATGAGAAGCTAGCATATCATTGTCCTTTTCATCTCTATGGCCATAAGATCAGCATCAACGTTTAATATGGACTTGTGTCACCTCACCCATATATCTTTGACACCCTCTTCCTTGCAGATACTCTCAGAAAGCTTCTTAAAAGCATATGGTAAAGACATCATCAATATTCACCATGGCCTTCTTCCCTCATTTAAGGGAGGGAATCCTTCAAGACAGGTATCACACTTGTGTTAACCTAATCTGGTATCTACTTTTTTATATATAAAAAAAAGAACAACAAGTATTATTATGTACCATTTTTCAGGCCTTCAATGCTGGGGTGAAGTTAATCGGGGCAACTAGCCATTTCGTTACTCAGGAACTTGATGCTGGGCCAATCATTGAACAAATGGTATTCATACTTTTCGCACAACAGCTAACTTAGGTTTCAAATTGATGGATTGCATCATCACTTAAATCTGGTAGTAAACTATACATGATGTGTTACAGATTTTGTCTATTGATGTGTGGAATGCCAAACAGTTATTTCGCTATTAGTTCGTGTTTAGAACCCCTTTTATCCTAAGATTGTAGGGTTTCACATAGTAATTAGCACTGACCTTCATTCAAGGGGACCCTACGGTCATGCTTGAAGACATTGCCTTCACAGCTGTGTGACATTTGTTGTGCAGTAAGATTCATGGATGTGAAGCTATACTAAAAGATGACACTTTCAATCTTACCTATTTCCAGTTGGCGGTTGGAGATTTAGTTTTTCTCTCGTTTTTTTTCCCTGTGCTGCAGGTTGAGCGAGTTTCTCACCGAGACACGTTACAGAGTTTTGTTGTCAAGTCTGAGAACCTTGAGAAGCAGTGTTTAGCAGAGGCTATCAAGTCATACCGCGAGCCAAGGCCCTACCATATGAACTGAAAAGACTGTCGTGTTCTGAGCTCCTTTTTTTTCTCTCTTATACTCTTGTGGATTGGTGTGTGTATATTCTATTTTTTTTTCTCACAGAACAAGTGATAGATGATTTACTTTTAATACTCCATCCCAAATTATAAGTCATTCTAACTTTTTTTTTGGAGAGTCAAAGTAACTTTGACCAAATTTATATAATAAAATAATAATATTTATTATGCCAACCAAGTATTGGTAGATTCATCATTAATTATATTTTGTTAGTATTACATGTTTGATGTCATAAATATTTATAATTCTTTCTATAATTTTGGTTGACTTTAAGATGATTCGACTCTTGAAGAAAATTAGAATGACTTGTAGTTTGGAATAGAGGGAGCATAGATCTCAATAATAATCGCTTCCTATCTTTGTATGATCGTGCATAACTTACTCTTGGTTGATATCACGATCATACTTGTTTGCTGCAATTTTAATACATGTACTCACGCATCAATTGAGATAAAATTTTGATTTTATTCTTCTTCATTGGGGTAGGTTTATCTGACTCATATACATTTTTCAAAGCAAGAGAACCAAAATTTACAGGTTCTATGTTGCAAGTACAGGACGATTCTTCTTCAGTGTCATGCCTCTGTGACCGTCAAGTGAAGCATTTGTAGAATATTCCTATATTATTTATAATATAATACCTGAGGTCTATAACAAATACTTTGTACCTTAAAATATGTATAGCATGAAAATACATCACGCGATAAATTCAATGGTAAAAACATAGTCAAACTCATGATGATTTGGCTTCTGGAATTGTACTATTTCGATCGGGACGGATTGAAGGAAGCACAACGTGAAAAAAAGAATCATAAACAAAAGCTGAAGCATTGGCAGTATGATGTAGATTTTCAAGGTGCGTTATCTTATTTTATTCTTTCGTTTGGATTTGATGAATGAGACGTACGGGTGATGGACATATACGTATTGTTTTTTCTTGAAACAAAAGCTGAAGCAAGTTGGCACTATATTAACATATTATATCTGCATCAAGTGCAAGTGGTGGCCATCCATCCACATCCACATTCACAGGCACAACACCAGCAAGCGGCAGCAGGTGGAGGGGCTAAGCTCGCAGTCATCAAAGCTGAAGATGGAGATGGCAGGGTCTCTCCCTGTGCCCAGCGTGCAGGACATGGTGGCCGCCGCCGGTCATGCACCAGTAGTGCCACCGAGGTATCTCCGTCCAGAGCTGGCCACGGATGTTGTCGTCGCTGACGACGGCGACGCGACGACGACCATCCCCATCATCGACTTGCAGAGGCTCGACGACCCGGAGGAATCTGCGCGCCTGCATGCGGCCTGCCAGGAATGGGGATTCTTCCAGGTTGGTGTTGGTTACCCTTTCTTGCTGCTACACAGGTTGACTGCTGGTAGCCTGGTAGCTGATAGAGATCTGGTTTTTCTTGGGAAACAAAACCAAAAAAAGCTCATCAACCACGGTGTTCCGGAGGACGTGCTGGAGGCGATCAAGGGCAGCACCCAGGCATTCTTCGCGCTTCCTGCCGAGGCCAAGCAGCAGTTCCGTCAGGAGGCAGGCCAGCTGGAGGGCTACGGCCAGCTGTTCGTCGTCTCCGAGGACCAGAAGCTGGACTGGGCCGACGTCCTCTACCTCAACACGCAGCCGCCCGAGCACAGGAGCCTCAGGTTCTGGCCTCAGGCTCAGCATCAGACGCTGGACGCCTACTCCGCCGCCGTCAAGCACGTCGCCGACCGCCTGCTGGGCGCCATGTCCAAGAACCTGGGCCTCACCGACCCGGAGCGCCTCGTCGCCGCCGGCGGCGGCGGGGAGATGATGCAGTCGGTGAGGATCAACTACTACCCTCCCTGCGCCCAGGCGGCGGACAAGGTCCTGGGCTTCTCCCCGCACTCCGACTCGGACCTCCTCACCCTGGTCCTCCAGGTCAGCCAGGTCCAGGGCCTGCAGATCAGGAGGCCCGGCGACGGCGCTTGGCTTCCCATCACGCCGCTGCAGGGCGCCTTCGTCGTCAACGTCGGAGACGTCCTCGAGATCTTCACCAACGGCAGGTACAGGAGCGTCGAGCACAGGGCCGTCGTCAACGCCCACACGGAGCGCCTCTCCGTCGCCGCCTTCCACTCTCCCAGCATCCATGCCACCATTGGCCCGCTGCCGGACCTCCTCGGGGACCAGGAGGCGCCCAAGTACAAGACACTGGACCATCAAAGCTTCATCACGCTCTTCTTCTCCGCTAAGCTCCAGGGCAAGAGCTTCTTGGAACGGATGAAGAATTAATTCAACAAGCTCGATCCATCTCTGCGGTCTAAACAAGGATCAAGTATATGTTATTGTTACATCATGACATGACACCTGCGTTTTCGTTAAATGGCATGGCATGGCTTGCAATTGGGTCTAACATACGCTTCATCCTTTGTTTTGTTAAAAGTGCTGACGGACCAGACTAATTAGTCTTTAATAATAACTAAGAATATATGCGTGCGTTCTTTGCGGGGAAAAATCTATTAAATATTAATGTCAAATGGGCGATAGAAATTTTATTATTCTTTAACAAAATGTTCAAGTTATGTATATTTAGATATGTAACAAAATCTATTGTATTTTAAAACGCTGTAACAATCTTCAACTTGAAACAGGGGAGACTATATATAGTTTTTTTTTAGAGTTTATATAGTTTATTTTTTGATGACCATGATTTCCATAATGTAAAGTATTGCTGAAAACAAAATGGCAATGTCCTATAGTTGCCAACATGTCAATAATTGCTTTGTCCATCTGTAGATAAATATGATAGGAAGACTTATCTCGATTTTCCAGACGGTGATTGTACACATATATTTTATTTAAACTCAATTAGAGAACAAACTATTTAAGATCAATTCCATGATTTGATTAGTTAGACTATGAGCTTGTAGAAATATATCTATTTATACTCAATTGTAGTTAATAAAATACTAATCACGAACGTATGAACTTGAATCGGACTCCAACTCCTATTGCCGATGGTAGGCAGAAAAAAAAGGTGTAAAAAAGAGGTGAAAAAAAGGTGGACAAGAATTTTTCTCTCTTTATTAGTAGATATAGATAACCCGATATTCATTACATTATATTGCTATTGGCTTAGGACCCATAAAATCTATAATTTTAATCTGTGATTAGTTATAACAGGGAGTAGGAAGGACGACATACAAACATGTTACAAAAATAATACCTACACTTTGTTCTCTTTCAATGGACTCTTTTTTTATTCTCAAAATAATACCTACACTTTGGTTTGTCGACTCGGTTATCGGATCCTCTCCCACGCCTCTACTTCCAATCTCCATCAACGTCTCCATATAGTCCACACGCGCTCCTCTGAATTTTTTCGAGTATGAATTCAATGAGGTGTTGCTGTCGGCGGATCACGTCGCTGCCGGTGCAATTTATCCACTTCCTCTCTCCAGATAACAGTCACCCATCTATACTGACTGATCGATACTGCATTGGCAAGGATAAGATGGTCACCATGTACGTACATCGTGCCATAGCGGCGCACCGCAAGTGCTGCCGCTGCCGACGCGGCGCCTGAGCGTCGATCGGGTTGTTCATGCAACTATTTTCTGTGTGTCTACAGCCGATGAGCATCGTCTTCACGGCCGCCGCTGACATCGCGCATGCAGTCCGGTCACGAGGCGCTGGCGGCCTTAGCAAAACGGCAAAAACAGGACGACCCAAAATAGACTATAGGACTATACGACGGGTTTGAGTCTTATTTGGATGGGGAAAATCGGGAGTCTATTTTTAGTTCTCTTACTTTGTTATTCGATTGAGACTTGGAGAAAGGGAAGGTGAAAGAAAACGATGGTGAAAAAAAAGTGGCAGAAATTTTTGTACTTTAATAGTAGGTATAGATAATGCTTCTCTCTAATTTAATTAAACAAAATACCTAATAAAGCTATCGTGATAAATAAATATTCAGCCACGATGTTTAGTCTTGGGAATCCTTTTTGCTGAGTGTGACAATACACATCACATTCAAATTCAAAAGGAAATAATGCTTAAATAATTCATAGCACATTGTTCCACATATTAGTCCATAACACCATTTAATGTAACATAAGTTTAATACACCATTTATGGTCAGTGACATAAGCATGAACGGCGCCTCACAAGGGTCCATAATATATATATACAACTCCATATACTGTACACGCGCTGTTCGCCAATCCCGCGCCACCACGTCGCCTCGTGCAAACCCCTTGACGGCAACGCTCAACCACGTGGGGTCGTGCGTGTGTGACCATCCATTTCTGATCTCCTGATTAATTAATTACGGCCTCTTCCATAGCCAGCCATCGCTCCCTCCGCCCTAAAAAAAATAGAAAGGAAAACAAATCAGCGGCGCTGCACCTCGCCGTCTCCGTCTCCTCTGCATCCTCTTCCCCGGCTGTCGCGCTTCCTCTCGCCTGCCGGCGACTGCCATGCCTACGCCGCCTCCGTCCGCGAAGCATCGTCCTCCTACTCGCCCCCAGCAGCAGCGCTTTTCCTCGCCCGGTTGCGGCAACCTATCTTGCCTAGGGTTCCCCGCGGGAGCAGGACGGAGCGGCGGCGACGCCGCTTGTGTCATCGGCGGCTACAGGGCACAGGCGACGTAAGAGCACCGCCCTCATCCTCATCCCCGCCATGAAGCATGGCCCCATGCCCTCAGCCCCTCGCCACGCTCTCCATCTCCTCATGCGCGAGGCCTGACTGGATCAGCAGCTGCCGTGCCAGCCGAGGCAAAGCAGTACACAAGGCTCCATCTGCATCGGCGGCTGCCGACGCGGAGGATTCCATAGGCTAGACCTGGGGTGCGCATCCGCATCCGGTCGACGCGAAGGAGCCCACAGCCCGGAGCTGGGGCGGCCAGCCGCCCCTGGAGGAGTCTATTTGCCGGATGTGGAACATTCATCGAGCCATGGTTTGAGCCGCTCTCTCATCCCAACCCGGTGTTATTGGGTAAGTCTGCACACATTTCTTCTGCTTTATCATGTGTTTACTATGCCTCACAATATATAAATAGGCCTTGCGTCTACTAATTGATATTGCCTGGATTCAATGACCTCAGTATGAATACACCCTGCGTGTACTGATTAGTATTGTCTGGCTATGCCTATTTGAGATTTTTGTGGGTTGGCGGTTCTAAAATTCCTCATGGTTTACCAAGTCATCTGTTATGACTGTTTTTTTATGTTTCTGATGCAGACTTCCACATGAGCAGTTACTGATTGAGGTGTATCATCACGTATAGATTTCCTCCGAGTCTAGCTGATTCTATATTAGTGTCTAGGCTCGGCAAGTAGATTTATAGAATTGAGACATGCCTTAACATTTCTTTGTTTGCCTTGACATTTAGTCTGTGCACTGACACAATTTTAGTTTGCCTTTGTTGTCCTGGGGTACTGGATTTACAGATGTCATTGTCTTTTTTGTTACTGACTTCACAATGTTTTATTTGCCTTGCAGGTTCCAATCCATGTCATCTGCTACATCTATGGGTTTGCCAAATCATTCCTCATTGATGATCACGACACCAGTAGCCTCGCCACACACACCAGTTGTAGAGGACATTATGACTGTCAACCAGCTGCTGCTCACAGCAGCTACATGGTTGTTGACTTCTCTACCTCACTGACACTAACCATGCATGCCGGAGTTCAGCCTGCCAACTATAGTGTCAGGTAAAGACGGTGTGAACTTACTTTGCAATCTGACCAAAGCTGCAATTTTAGTGGTATGCAACGATAACTTACTTTGCAATCTGACCAAAGCTGCAATTTTAGTGGCATGCAACGATATTAGACCTGACGACTCATCTATGCATCGCCTGTGTCATATTTGGATTACTAGAATAGTTGCTTTTATGCTGCAGTTTACCTATAGGTTTCTCTTGATGACATAGCATATTTTCCAATGCAGTAAGACTTCTGTCAATTTGTGTGTTTCTGCCACATCAATTGCGACTCGCAGACATCTTCTGCACAAAACGATATGCTGTTATACATGTTATATGTGCGGTGATGTGGTAGACGCTATCACATAACATACCATTTAGTGGTTGACTGTACTTCAGGCCATGGTGGCTCATAAATGACAATTCTTATTTACAAAGTATTTAGATATGGTGAATCTGATAGTTAAATTCTAGATGGAGGCATTTTAAGTAACCAAACATGCTGAGAAATAGGTGGTCATGTCTCCAACACCACTCAAATACTGAATTGGTAATTGCTCTTTGATTTGCCTTCTCAACCTTCACCTTACTATGTCTAGAATTTTCCACACTACATGTGTCCAAAAAAAAGGTCGAAGAAAATATGGCAGATTGCGATCAGCTTGATTTGCAAAAGAAAATTTTATTTTGCTCCTTTCATGAAAAATCTACACTCCTTCAGTTTTTCGCCATCAGTTTATTAACTTTTGGCCGAGAACCAAACAAAGTTTGCATTATCCATGCATGCTGCATTCCAAGTATTTCTTGGGTTTAGTATGTTGCACAAGTTTGGTTTGGTTTGTAAAGGGCTCCACATATGTGCTATGGTTAAACTGATAATGCATGATAGTGTTAGTCCAAATGGTTTTGGTCATGGTCGTTTGTGCATTTCCAGTTTAACTAAAGTAATCAATAACCTCATGCGGCTGCCTTTAGACCATGGAGTAATTTTCCAGGATGTGTGAAAGTTTTCGATTCACTTCACTTTGTTAAGATTGCTTGCCCCCTATTCAAGATGTCTGACAGAATATAACTTTTCTTGCAGATTTTACTCGACGGTTCATTGGTTCCTCCTAATGACACATCAGGTTTCCACATCGAGATAATGAAGTTCCTGCATTGAGATAGAGCCTGTAGCCATTTTTACTTCAAACGGAGCTACTAATGTATGGGAAAACAGTCAATTCATAGTATGTTTCCCCCCTTTAGGCCTTCTGTTAATATATAGAAAGGACTGCCATATTTATTTTTGCAGAATACAAATTCAATTTGTCCGTGGTTTCCTTGCTGATGAAATAAATACATGTATCCGCTTAATATACGGGCGCAGCGGAGCGCGCCTATCTTCCTAGTGTCACATATTCCAAAGGCAAACTGAATCATACTATCCAAGAAGATACAGTCTGAGGCTAATACGACCTTATTGATTATTCAAGTAAACACTCTATTCAGGGTCTCGTTTAGATGGCTAAAGTTTCTAACATTTTTCCCCCCTCTCTCCATCACAACACATTAAATACACCAAAAGACATATGTTCGGAGTATGAAATGTAGGTAAAAAAATAACTAATTACATAGTTTAGATGTACATTGTGAGACATTCTTTTGGAGCCTAATTACGCCATGGTAGAATAATATTTATCACAAACAAACGAAACGTGCTACATGGTGTGCTTACTGGGGAGTTCCAACGGTGCTTTTTGCAAATTTTTCAACAAACTAAACGATGCCCAAACTACAATAAAACTAAGACAACATATTGGTATGGTTATTAAATCTTTCTTTTAAGATCCTTGACGGTCTTTTTAAAATCCTCGACGGATCTAGACAATGTTACTCTTTCACTTGAAAAAAAAAATTAGGGGAGGCAATGGGAGACAATGGTGGGAAAAATCAAGTACTATAGAAGGCCTCAATTATAAAACATGAGTTTTAAATCCAAATGATACATTTTGGGCAATAGATTTTATTTGGGTTTAGTTTTCCGCCCCGAATAGATTTTGGGGCCTTGAAACCTAAAAGCCATGGGTCAAAAATCAACCTCAAACC
Organism: Hyparrhenia diplandra; assembly: GCA_015847255.1. NCBI lineage: Eukaryota > Viridiplantae > Streptophyta > Magnoliopsida > Poales > Poaceae > Hyparrhenia > Hyparrhenia diplandra. Next base: position 52,397 of record JADLZK010010070.1, read on the forward strand.
CCATCTCGCAAAACCCAAAACCCACAGATATTCGAGCCGAATTGTCATCCTTATTAGTATCCAATTTTTTTTGTTTTTGTATTTTTTTTTGTTATCAAAAAAAAGGAAAAATACAAAAACAAAAATGGTGTAATTAGTATCCGTCCAATTATATTTGACCACACCCTAGTACTATCGATATGCCCAGTGATCAAGAGAGTAGAAGAAACCATACGTGGGAGCATCCTTGCCTGCAAAACTCAACAAGCAGTACCATGCCGAGTGTATTCAACGGGATTTAACCACGATACAACTAAGGATCGATCATGCACTCGGTAATAGTATGGAAAAAAGTTGTTTTCATAAGGCATTTGTGCAAGGATGTAAAGTTTATACATTTGAACGAGCATGACAAGCTTATTGTGTTAAAACAAACTAGCGTAGTGCCCGTGCGTCGCCAGGGATGCCCTTAAAAATAACCGGACCACGAGATTTTTTTTTTCTAGTTTGTCTCACACGTTGTATGTGATCATAAATATAATCCGAATATGTTCATAATAATAAGGCGTAATAATTGGAGCTCGGCCTGCAACGAGTCCTTGCAACAAACACTAGCTTGAATCTAAAAGAACAAAAGGGTACGTTAAAAAGCTAGGGTTTAGGGAATACTGAATCTAATAGAAACGAGAGTATATATATACTCGAGCATCTCCAACAGCTTTGGCAAAACTGGTTAGGCAATTTCTCTATTTGTCAAATCTGAAATGCAAATGCCAAGTCCAAAAAGAGTTTATCTTCAACAGTTTGGCATAATTCATTTGCCAAACTCAGATCTAATTTCGCGAGGAACCCTAGAAGAGAAACAAAATTATGTTTATTATATCATTCCACCTCTTGAAAAGTTTACCTCGTGAAACCCGAAATTTGAAACAAAAAAATTATGTTTATACCCTTTCACCTCTTCTAATACGTACGGATGTGCCGTGAATGCCAAACGTGGTAGCGCGCACATAAATGCGCGTAAACGGCCTGATTTGTCAACACTCACTAAATTGCCAACTCCAAATACCAAACCGTTGGAGAGAGTTTTTGGAGCTTTTTGGTAAACTTTGAGAATGACAAACACAAATGGCAAACTGTTAGAGTTCTTACTAGTAGCAAACTAAAGACAATGAGTTTAGAGAAGACTCATATAATTTTAGTATAGGCACCATAAGGAATTATCAGATTTTACGGAAACAATGAAGTTGACTTCATAATTTGTAGTTAAAATAAACTTCCTAATTTTTAAAAGGTTAAATCAGATTTTAGTTTTTATTAATTGCATAAACTGTAGTATAGGACAAAAAATATATAAAAGTTATAGTCTGATTATCTCTTCATAATCATCGCAAAAAAAAAAAAAAAAAAAACTCTTCATAAACTATCAAAGTGAGGCAAATTATCTTCTTGGTGTCTGATCTAGCGCTTCATAGTGCAAAGTCAAACGATTTTAAAGTTCGATTGAGGAGCTAAATCAAACGATTTTAAAATTTGATTGAGGAGCTAAAAATGTGATATGGTAAATAAAAAATCAGACTTTATCGTAAAAATTGAGGGGGTGTTTCCCGTATATACGTGATGGTGGGCTGAGGTCCACCCTCACGCTGCAGATTTGCAATCTCCCATCCCATCCCATCTGCTTTGCGACGCTCTCACAGGCCCCCAAACCCCTCTTTGCCCTAGCGCTCCCCGCCCCCGCCTCTCGCCGACGGCGAGATGATCCCCATCAGCGCCGATGTCGCTGCGGAGCTGCGCCTCCTGCTCGAATGCGCCACGGACTCCAACTTCGACTCCATTCAGCGCGAGCTTTGCCAGGTACCCATCTGTACTGTACTGCTGGACCCTCCCCGCTTCCTGCCTGCATTACGTCCCCCTTCCCTTCGATTCGTCGCTTCCCAGTCTGGATCCGCGGAGTGCGTTCTTGCCAATGCTGCGTCGCCTGTCTCCTTATGAGCGCGATCAATTGTACCCTAGGTTACGCTATGGTAGATAGAGTTTGACGGTAAGATTGTCGACTCTGAGTTTAGACCTGTTAGATAGATAGAGTACAGGCCACAAGTTCAGCGCCTAGCGACCTAGATTTTTAACTTTTCATCCAATTGATCACTGCAAACAAGTGGGTTTTTGGCCGCGCCTAAAATCTTTGTGAATAAGTAAAACTCATTCGCTTCCCTACCTGTGCAGTGCTAACTTGACTAATCTCCTGTTGTTTCGCAAAATAGACAGTTTACCTACTTGCTGGTTAAAATAAGTTTCTTCTTTGGCTTCGACCATATCTTAGCTCTATTTACTGAATCTCGATGTTTTCTAATTCAAGTTATTTCCCTCACCTTTTTCAGTTAGTTGACAGTGGCTTGGATGGATGCATTTTGGTGCTCCGAGTATGTCTGAATCAAGTGTTGCTGAATGCTGGGGAGGTCAAGAACCTCCAGTTGCAACAAAAGCTTTTATCTGATGTTTTCAGATATTGTTTGCATAAAACATGCTTCACAACCAGTTTTTGCCATGTGCTGACAACGATAGCCTTGCCGGATGATTTTCTTGAAAGCCTGTCAAATCTGCTGGAACTCTCAGTTGCTGAGAAAGTCGGTGTTGGACTTGCGCTCTCAGATTCTGAGGACTCACAGATAAAGCAGAAAGGTAGACATTTCTGTGTGAGTTTAGTGATTCTGTTACTCTTATTATTTTCAGATGGTCATGACGTTCCCTCTTTTGGTTCAGGGCAATGCTTTTCAATTGCTCAAATTGAAGAGCTGTGCACGAATCCTATCCAATCTGTATCAAATGATCAAATTCATGAAATCGTCGTGTTTCTGCATCAGTCTGATGGCCTGTCGAAGCATATGGACACTTTAAATAATATTATATCTCTACTAAAAGTCACAGAGAGGCCGTTTTTTGCACCTGTCCCGAATGAAGATTTTGATAGACAACCAAATCCTTCAAGGTATTAAGTTTCTGTCTAACCAAAATCTTATGGCCTGTTTGGATCCTCTCCTCTAAACTTTAGGGCTCTAAAAACTTTAGAGCTAAGAGCATCTCCAACAGCTCCCTAAATATTGCCTCCTAAAAACTATGTTTTCGAACTCCTAAAAAGGTATTGGGAGAAAAAAAAAGAAGGCCATCCAATATTTCACTTCTGAAAAATCAAAATGTAGTCCCACTTGCTTTTCTTCTTAGTACCTTTTTTTTGGTGCGAAAATTCCTGGTCGCGCAACCGTGCGATGCCGCAGCCTTGTTCCTTCGTGGCCCCCTAGCCCTGCAGGTCAAGCCGGCGCTGGCCACCTCCCAGCAGACAAGCAGGCAGGTAGCACCATCAGTAATATGAGGCGGCCAGCAGAAGAGCACAGTTCGCATGCGGCGGCCAGTAGCAGAGCAGATGGTAGGAACCAGCCAAGCAGGCAGAGCAGCAGAGCACTTGCAATGGCGAGTGTGCGAAAGAGCGACTGGCGGCAAAACTGCGCGCGTGAAGGAGCCGTCGCGGCAAAAATGCGCGAGGAAACCTGTGTTCGCGAGATGCCTCCTACACGCAAAGTTATGCGCGACGGGGGGTCAATTTCCCAATTGCCTAAATATTAAGAGAATAGAGGAACTGTTGGAGAGGGATTTTTTCTCATTTTCCTAAAAACCAAGGATTAGGGAGACAAACAGGGAACTCTTGGAGATGCTCTAAGTCTCCCCACAGGTGGTCTAAACTAAAGTTACCTCTAAACTCAACCCACCTCACATAGAACTTTCGAGCTCAAAACTGAGCTAAAGCGCTCTAAAGTTGAGGGGATCCAAATAGGACCTAAATGTTTGTGCTTCTTCGTTCCCATTTATTGACAAATGCCCCCCTTCTTTTTTTTTGCCATGTAGGCATTTGGATATGTACTTTGGGTGCACAGATGATGATTTTGAGTCGCTTCTGTCTGAAATTGGGAAGGAAATAAGCATGGCTGACATTGTAGCCGAGTTGGGTTATGGATGTACTGTTGACAACACTCACTGTAAAGAAATACTTTCCATTGTTGAGCCTCTTGATGAAGTCGCTATATCTAAGTTGCTTGGGGCTGTTGTTGGCACTCATAGTGGTCTTGGAGAGGCTCATAACACATATGCAACATTTGTATCTGCTATTCGTAATAGCCACACGAATGACTCACCTCAGCTTACTAAATGGAACACAGATGTTCTTGTGGATTCAATCAATGAACTTGTAAGCTATTGACTTCTTGCTTTTTCATTGGGTGTTATTTTTTTTTTATGTTGCACCCTTACACTCCATCTCACTTTATCATGCAGGCCCCATATACAAACTGGGTGCGTGTAATGGAATATCTTGATCATGAGGGTTTCAATATACCGGATGAAACAGGGTTTTACCTATTGATGTCTATGTACACACGTGCTTGCAAGGTATGTGTATAAACATTTTTTTTTTGGAAAATCAACTAGTTGGTTGATAAATTAATTGGATTATACAGGATCCATTTCCACTTCATGCTGTTTGTGGGTCATTGTGGAAAAACACAGAAGGCCAGATATCATTCTTAAAGCATGCAGTTTCTGCTCCACCTGATAAATTTACATTTGCACATTCTTCCAGGCATCTGGTAATTTTGCCAACATCTGGCCTCTTGATAAAACTCTATCCAATTCACACCTAACAGTTGTAATATACTGTAGGCATTTCAGGATTTGGCAGGTCCTAGTCAAGGCAATCATGCTTGGTTCTGCCTTGACCTTCTAGAAGTTTTATGCCAACTAGCTGAAGTTGGGTACACTGCATGTGTACGATCAATGCTTGAGTATCCACTGGGACATTGCCCTGAGCTCTTACTTATTGGTCTTTGCCACGTCAGTGTATGTATTTCTATTCCCACCTAATGAGTTTGCCTCTAGTAGTTTCATGACTTTAATAGTGTAACGTTCACCTTGTCTCTTACCCTTTGGCGTTAGCTGCATCAATGTATGCATTTCTAGTCTCACATAATGAGTTGCCTCTAATTCCATTGATTTTAATTGTGCTATAAGTTCTGCTTGTCTCTTTGCAGACCGTGTATAATCTCCTCCAATATGAAGTACTGTCCTGTGTATTTCCTGTTCTACTGAAGGATCAAACGAAGCGCAATGTAGTGAATTATCTCTGGCATACAAACCCATACTTCACGCTTCGAGGTTTTGTTGATGCTCATAGTGATCCAGATTGTTTGCTAAGAATTGTTGATGTTTGCCATGACTTGAAGGTTTGTATAAGAAAAAATCACTTTATTTTATAAAATTGTGCTGTATTAAAACTTATTCACATGCTTCTAATAACCATTTTTTTCATCTGTTTGTTATTGGGACCATGCTAATATTATTTCAATGCTGTAACACTATTTTGTCAAATCAAACTTATTTCGCTCAACTTTTATTTCTACTTGAAACAGATTCTATCTTCTGTCCTTGATTCTACCCCATTTGCATTTTCTATTAAATTGGCTGCTGCTGCCTTGAGGAAAGACTCTAGTCATCTTGAGAAATGGCTGACGGAAAAGTTATCTCTATATGGAAAAGGTTTTGTTGAGGTAATATGCATAATCTATTCTTGTAAGCTGCTACATTGTAGCTGACCTCTTCCACGTCCATCATGTTGTTCAGATCTGCTAGCAAACTACCCATTTATTTCAATGCTTATAATGTTTATCTTACCTAACTTAACTCTTTCTATTTTCAGGAATGTGTTAATTTCCTGAAAACAACTATGAACAACATAGATTATGTCTTGGAGGGCACAACACAACCTCAATCTGTTGTCAAAAACATATATTGGGAGTCTTGTTATGTCTTCATAAAGGTCTGCATTTTTTTTGCTGTTTTCGATTTTTTTTGGGGTCGGGGGCAGGGTGGGTTGGGGGAATCAGTATGGACTCATGTGAACATGTCATGCACATTTCCAGGTTCTCCAATCTCACTCGGGGGAGCTCTTGTCAGATGCAATACTGGATGAAATAAGGAAACTGTGTGCTCTGTATGAATCGAGGAATCCTAGCTCTGTTGTTGTAAGAGAGCTAACTAGTTCAGAGGGAGGGTCAGATGACATTGAAGTAGAGGCTAATGCATATTTTCAACACATGTTCTCTGGGCAGATAAGCGTTGATTCCATGGTACAAATGCTTGGGCGCTTCAAAGAATCTACAGATAAGAGGTGCACATTTAAGCTGTAACTGGAAATGGAATTAATTTGGACTATTTTTTGTTGCTTTTCTGACCTGTTAGAATAGGTGCCCTAATGGGCTGGTCATGGGCCGGCACCCAAGCCTATTCGCTGGGTTGCCTTAGGGATTAAGGTAGACCCGCAGATCATTCCTCAATGCAATAACTGTTTTGAAACTTAGCTTTTTTTGTCTGTTGGTATTAAGCTGTACATTCTATTTAAGGTATGCTTTATAGACATTATTCTTTCCAAATGGGGTCAGTATTGTGGTTGGATCACATTTTTTCGACATAAGCTTAGGATAATCTGGAAATTGCAATGCTTACTGCCAGTTCCTTTCGCCTTCAAAATTGCTGCCTTAGTAGTACTATGTTCCATTTTGCAGTAACTTCTGTAGATCTGTGTGCTCCAGTAGAATTACGCTTACACCGGTCTGTGCTCAGCTCTTCATAATTGTATTATTTGAATGCTTTTGTTGACAGGGAGGTATCAATTTTCAACTGTATGATCTCAAATCTTTTTGAAGAATATAAGTTCTTTCCCAAGTATCCTGATAAGCAGCTTAAGATAGCAGCTGTTCTGTTTGGTAAGCACATCTTTATCTTGATTGGCCTTCACAAGTCTTTTACTGTATATATATTTTCTCTCAAATCCGCAGGGAACTGTGTGAAATTGCAATATGAAGATGATTTGTTACAGCTAGTTTGCTAGATTACATTTTGTTAGTGTTAGTAAGGAGGTACTGAGGTAGGGAAGGTGGAATAGCTGGAGTTCCTTGGCTTCACCATCTATACCTGCCGGCAGGATAGGAATAGGAGCGAGGTTTTACCCCGCAGCTCCCTATTTTGTTAGAGGAAGAAGAGACAGGGATTAGTTTGATTCATTGCTTAATCGCGATTCCAGGTTGCCAAAAGGTTTACATAAGCCTCTAGCCCAACAGGTCCTAAACTGAAGCCTAAATCGTCTCGATCAAATCTCACAGACCAAATCTCTGAATTGCTTATTTCCTTAACCGGTAAACTAGGCTCGGCTGCAGGTCGGCGATCATCATTGAACCTGCGCCTAGCTACTTTCCTGGCTGGCTGGCGCCTTGGGCTTCTTCCCTCTCCACGTGTACTGCTTGCCCCACATAACGAATTCACATTGTTTATTGGCCCTGTTTGGATCCCAGGGCTAGAGCTAGTTTGGGCTAGTTTTGGCTCAACTAGCCCCAAAGGGATCCAAACAGGAGGGGCTAGATTGGGCTAAATGCAACTAGCCCTCCCAAAATAACTAGCCCATCCATGAGGTGCATATTGGGGCTAGTTGGGGCTGGTTTTGGCTGGGACCACATAAAAGTTCACTTTTCCCTCTCTTTTGAGCCACTAAATAATTAAAAAGATGCATTTAGTATCAAACTAGCCTAAGGATCCAAACGCATCTAGAGCAAGAGCTAGTTTAGAGCTAGAGCTAGAGCTAAAAACTAACTCTAGCTTTAGCCCGGGCTAGAGTATCCAAACAGGGCCATTGTATGTAATTGTAACCTGATGCTGCTTTTTTCTTGCAACACTCTTTTCAGTTCATTGACTGGTTATCTAAATTTAGTTTCTTACAAAATAATGCTCTTGACTTATGATCCAGGGTGATAATTATTCTACTTGATGATTGTAGTATCTCCCATTCTATGAAATTCCAACTAAGCATCTATTTTGAGCCTATCATTTTCTGCAGTTTTGCTCTATGTTCATTTGGGCTACATTAAAACTGAAGTTAATCTTAGTCTGTCTAAAAAAAGGAAGTCCAAGGATCAAACACGTCATGCTGGGCTGATAGTGTGAACTGAAAGCATGCATGACAGTTATTTTCCCTCTTGTGAGTGATTTTGGTGTATGCAAGATCAATGTTATCAAGTTTTCTAGTGAATCCTAGTTGCCATAGGACTGACCAAGCAATTATCTGTGGTTAGTCGTCAACCAAGACCTAGTCCCCTAGTCATCCTATATATATCAGGACTATTACCAAATATATACTATTGGACTATAGTATGTTCTAGAGTATACAAACCAAGCATGAAGATAACTCTAGGGTGGTGGCTGCATGTAGGATGGCAAATTGGGTTGAGAACATGAGCCCAATTGGCCTAAGCCATCCCAGATGCAGCCCATGTCTTTAGCTGCACAGCAATTCCATTCTGTTTCTGGTTGTCCACCCCCTAGTCATCCGACTAATCGGACTACCAGAAAACTAATCGGCCTAATTGAATCATAGCCCCTAGGGGAGTCTAGGATACCAACCATCACAAGATATTTTTTGAGTCTATCTTTTGCTGCATCAAATCGAAAGATAAAGTTCTTCATTTGCATCAGTTGTGATGATTTGTGAGGCCAAGAGCCTCTATCTTTGCTTTGGCTAGCCCACATACTTGACAGTCATATGGCGAGTTTGAAGATGGCAACCATCCACCTATGGATTGATGTTGCTCCTTTTGTATGTGGGGGTGTGTTTGGTTTGATCCCTGGCCCAGGCAGCATGACAGTCGCAGGCGTCTGAAATCCAATGCCTTGGAGTGTGGCCAGCTCCAATCCAAAGCCCGCTGGCCAGTGGTTCGGCTGATGTGCCATTTAGCTGATGGAATGGATTATTTTTGTCTAAAAAATGTCTTTCTCTAATGCAATTCTGTTTCTGAAAATAGGATCTCTTATTAAACACCAGCTTGTGGCTCACCTTGCGCTTGGAATTGCTCTACGTGGCGTCCTTGATGCCCTGCGCAAATCTGTTGATTCAAAGGTTTTCTAGGACCTCTCTGACATAGTGACATTCTTTTACATCTCCAATTATTCACTGATGCTTCAAACATGTAATGCTGATGGTGTTATTGGCTTGCAGATGTTTATGTTTGGTACAACGGCACTGGAGCAGTTTATGGATCGTGTCATAGAGTGGCCACAATACTGTAATCACATATTGCAGATCTCGCATCTTCGTGGAACACATTTTGAAATGGTTTCTGCTATTGAGAGAGCCCTAGCCAAAATCTCATCAAGTCAAAACGAGCCAAATGTTGGCAACCTGCTTTCTGCAGAGCAGCATGTTTCTGGTTCATCATCCATGGAAGGCATTGAGGTAACTTTATCACATAAACTTGAGGAAGGAGAACACATTTTGGTGGCAGGCTTTGATCTTGAACTGAATATATAATGGCTCTTGCAAATTGGTTTCCTTTTTGTTAGCATTTTAGGATTATGGGAGATTGCTACATGCTGACTGTTTTGCTATGTTGTCAACTGTCTCTTGAATGCAATGGTTGTGTTTTCTTGATTCCTTGTACACTTCTCTAAGTGATATATGGTGAATTACTGTATTTAGGTGTCTGAATCATCATGGCTGATGGGTACCATCCCAAATCAACTAGGAAGGCCTCTTTCTTCTTCTCCTTTGCAACATAATAAGCAGCAGGGTCTTCTTGGGGATAGGTCTAAGGTTTCTATGAGTTCACTGAACAAGAGCATTGTATCCAGTCAGCCTCCCCTTGCTTCATCATCTGCTGATTTGACTATTAATCCAAAGGTATCAGGAATTTTTCATATGCATGCCTCCTAATTTCTGATAGCAAGACATCTCGATGTAGTGGTTGTTTCCATTTCTTTCTGGAATATCTGTATTTGAGATTCCTGATTGCTTTTTCTCTTCATCTATATATATTCAATGCAGACAACTGCTCCACCCTCTTTACTAGCTTCACCTCATCAGTCTACCAGTGTGTCAACGAGTGTTCATACTGGATTTCTGCGTCCTCGAAATACCTCAGGTGGCTTGCTACCTTAACACATTCATGATAACATAAATTACTCAAGCCTTTTACCTTTAATTTACAGTTACACTGTTATGCCTGTCTTTTCTAGGATTACCTAGACAACCTTCATATACTACTGGATTTGGGACTGCTTTAAATATAGAGACGCTTGTTGCTGCTGCGGAACAAAGAGATGCACCAATTGAGGTTTGGTTTTGTTTTTTGAGTTGCTCTTTTGTGGGGTAATACATAACTTGTCCTATACTAATGGACTTCTTCTCTTAACCTAGACACCTCCACCTGAAGTTCAGGACAAGATTCTTTTTATGATCAACAATATATCCATTTCAAACATGGAAGCTAAGGCAAAGGAATTTAATGAGGTCATACAGGAACAGTATTATCCTTGGTTTGCACAATACATGGTCATGAAAAGGTATCATTCTGAATTTTGCTGATTTCATATAGATTTGTCTGACAATGCTGAGGTATACAAATCACTGTTCATCTTGACAGGGCAAGCATTGAACCAAATTTCCATGATCTGTATTTGAAGTTCTTTGATAAAGTAAACTCAAAATCCTTGAACAAGGAAATACTGAAAGCTACATATGAGAACTGCAAGGTTTTTGTTCACTCCAATTCGTCTGCCTATTTTATTTTTAGCTAGCCATTTTGTGTAAACTTGGACACTTTTGCTGCAGGTCTTGTTAAGATCGGACCTTATCAAATCTAGTTCTGAGGAGCGCTCCTTGCTAAAAAACTTGGGTAGTTGGTTGGGAAAGTTCACCATCGGTAGGAACCAGGCACTAAGGGCTAAGGAGATTGACCCAAAATCTCTTATTGTGGAGGTACTGCTTTTTAAACTAGTAGTTGTAGTTCTGAAAGAACCCTTAGGCCGCCTAACCTTTATTTAGTATTGCTTTATATTATTTAATTTAATAAGATATTTCTGTTTCACCTGTGTTTTTTGGTAAATTATTTATGTGCTTCTTGAGATGTACAATCCACTTCATTGGATTCAATTTGTCTGCCTATAATCTTTTGAGAATTTCTTTCTTCAGGCATACGAGAAAGGATTGATGATTGCGGTCATACCATTCACTTCAAAGGTTTCCATTCCTGCTGTCTTTTTTGTATAAGATTTCTCCAATAATCTGATTAAAATAGCCCAAAGAAAATCCAATTATTAACCTGGGGACATATCATGAGTCTTGACCATTGGCTGCTCTGCAGATTCTTGAACCTTGCCAGTCAAGTATCGCATATCGTCCTCCAAATCCCTGGACCATGGGAATTCTAAGTCTACTTGCTGAAATCTATAATCTTCCAAACCTCAAGATGAATCTGAAATTTGATATCGAGGTACTCAACATTTCCTTTTGATAGTTCCTTTATTGGCCTTGTCTCTGCCCTAGCTACCCATGCTAATTGTTCTTTTGTGATTTTAGGTTCTATTTAAGAACCTTACTGTTGATATGAAGGATGTGAAACCAACTTCCCTGCTTAAAGATCGTCTGCGTGAAGTCGAGGGAAATCCGGATTTTTCAAATAAAGATGTTACTGCATCTCAAACCCCTGTGGTTGCAGAAGTCCCTTCAGGAACCATCCCTTCACTAACTCATATGGAACAACAGCCTGAGATCAATATCACATCCCGAGCTATGAGTCTTCCAAATATACTTAATCAGGTTGGCTTTACCTCTGTATCAATTATGATGTGGTACACTCTTCTACCATTATAGTTGGAATATATTTTGTGTGCAGTATGCTGCTCCTGTCCGTCTACCTACAAACAGCACGGTAGAAGATGATAAAGTTGCTCTGATGATGCCCGAGCAAGTGCCCTCGTTGACCCAGGTTTCACCAGCACAAACACAATCACCATCACCATCTCCATTCTCTGTTAATCAGGTTAACTTAATGTTTCAACTGCTATTATTTATCTAAACAACTAGATTATGTTATATGATCTGTTTACCATTTGTGACAGCTTATGGCGGCTATTCCACGTGATGAGATACGCTTCAAAATAAATCCAAAGCTTGGCTCCCTTGGTCCACAATTGCAGTATAGCAAGTATGCTTCCAAGTTTCTGAAAGGAATTTGTTATATTTCATTTGAACTTCTTTTGTTGCTGATAAATTGCTTTCTTTATGTAGGATTATGGATTTGGCTTTGGACAAAGCTAACAGGGAGATAATACTCCCTGTTATTCAAAGAAGTGTGACAATAGCAAGCCGAACTACAAAAGAACTTATTCTGAAGGTTACTTTCTGTCCTGCTTTGGTTTGAGATATTAGTGTGATGATATTGTTGACACTTATATTTCTCGAAGGATTATGCACTGGAGTCTGATAACAATACGATAACTCGATCTGCACATTTGATGGTTGGAACATTAGCTGGAAGTCTGGCACATGTTACATGCAAGGTATTTCTGCTTGAGGCCTTTGAGAGTTGAGACTATGTTGATGCAGTGCTATGCCTGCTTGTTGATTCTATTAGCACCTACATTTTGTATCTGTTGAAGACAACTGATAACTGTATTCCCTTTTTCTCTGCTGTAGGAACCTCTTCGTGTCGCACTATATTCCAATCTTCGGAATCTCATTCAAAACCTTATGAGTGGCACTGAAACTATCGAGCAACTTATTCACATGCTAGTCAACGATAATTTGGATCTTGGCTGTGCCATCATTGAGGCTGTGGCAACACGTCAGGTAGCACCTTGACAATTCTAATTCTGCTGAGCTACGTACACCTTTTACTTCCCCTTAGGCAGATTTAAAAGCGTAAGGATCAAAATCCTCGATTGTTCTTAAAAATCTAACCGAGTTGTCAGTCTTCTGTAATTACTTCAAGTCATTTAAGCTTAGACATCTAAAACTATATTATGTTAAGGGGTAGTTCGGTACTACCACCATCCTGAAATATAATGGATTTGAGTTTGTCTCAAGTCAAACTACATTAAGTTTGACCAAGTTCATAGGAAAGAGTATTAAGTATTATCGACATCGAGGACATAAACTATAAAAATATATTTCATAAATGTACGAGTATCTAATGATGTTCATCACTAGTAAATATATTATTCTTCTTTATAAAATTGCCAAACTTAGGATTAGGATAGTTTGACCTCAAAATCCATTATATTTCAGTATGGATGACAATATCTTCTGTCTGATCACCGTTAATCATGGAGATCTAGACCCAATATCATTTAGCCAAGCGCATGCTATTTATTAGACATAGCAATGGATTAGCATCCCATGTCGAAAGTCGGACCCTAGAATTAAAACCTTGTGTTCACAACTTAACATTTTAGTGAAATTGACTAAAATTTGTCGGAGAAGATTGAGTACAATTGCCCACTACTTTGTGCAGTGACTATGGTTTCACATTGGACTCGGAGCCTAACTAAAAACCTCAACACCTTAAAATTTTATTGTAATCGTTTGATATTTTTAGATGACTTAATACAATTGCTTACTACTTTGTGTAGATCAGTGTGAATAGATATATACGTGGGGCCCACATGGAAAGTCATACCCTAAAATTATAACTTCTTTTATTTTAGTGAAATTAACTGAAGTTTATTCAAGATTCACTTAGTCTGATACAGTTGACTGCAGATTGGTATGATGACTGCAGATATGTGTGGGTCCCATGCCATAATAAACTTTAAACCCGCCTTTTAAGGCTGATCTACCTCTCAAGTAGTCAAGTGCGCATTTCGAGTCAATATTCAATGGACTTTGTATTTTGTTGGATCGACTGATTATGGAAAATTCCAAATAGATCCTATCCAAGTGCATCGAAAGCAACTAAAGTTCATTTTTTGACTTGATATTATCTAAATTCGCTACCACCTCTACTTTCATAATGCATAAGTGGCTGACGCTCTTTTTCTTTCCCCTGATTCTCATGACTAACATGCTTTTGTCAGGCTGTTGAATTGATTGATGTAGACATAGCACAGTCATTTTCACAAAGGAAACAAAGAGAGGCTGGTGGTCCTACATATCATGATACCTTTGCTTATGCTCAAGGGCCGTTTGCTCGTGTACCTGAAGCACTACGGCCTAAGCCTGGGCATTTATCTGCTTCCCAACAAAGAGTGTATGAGGTACAGCAGCAAAGCACAAACTTTTGAGTTGAAATTTTGCATGTTGTGTCTGTATTATTTGGCTATCTGCATCCAACTCTGTCTTTTCAGGACTTTGTTCATGTGTGGCATCCCCATAGTCAAAATGTCGGTGCTACAGGTTCTGGTCTGTCTGGTGGTGCTATTACCTCAAGCACTCTTGGTGTAGCTCGAGCTTACAGTCCAAATTCAGCACCAGTATCTTCCAGTAATTTGTCAACTATTCATATGAGTGGACTAACATCTATAACTCAGTCAACAGAACTGGGGTCTGAGGAATCAGTTACTGGCATCACACAATTTTCAAGGTACACATGCTTTGACTATCTTTTACAGGATGTGTGGGTCTTTTTTTTTTCCCCCTGTTGCTTGTTTTGGACTGATTAATATCTTATGTCTTCCATAGTAATCCTGCCCAAATTGGAGCAAGCGAGTCTTCTATCCTACTTGGTGGAACCATTGGTGCTGCATCTACATTTTCTCCATTGGCATCTAATGACCTTCCTGTCAGTGCAACGACTGTCACAACCAATGTAATTTTTCCTGTTAACCTCATGACTATGTTGCCATATATTATTTTCTAAGGCCTTTCTAACCTTTTGCCAGGAAATAAGTGCTATGGTGCCACCTCCATCAACATCTGCTGCCGATCGCGTGGGATCTATATCACCTGAACCTTTGAATACTGGGGATGCTTTGGAGAGATACCAACAGGTTGCCCTAAAGGTACTGATATTTTGGTCCGTGCTTGTCACCAAGATCCTTGTGTGCTTGTTTTTATTAAATGTAATGTAATTGGAAGTATTAAAGTGAAATGAACATGCCTTTGCTTTTAAATCCTTGCACTTTACTGACTGAAGCCTTCTATTTGATGTTTCCTAGATCAGATGTTCTCGTCCTGTGAAATATGCCTACAGTCATTTGGTTTCCTATTTTATTTATGAGTTGGTTCAACCATTTTGTTTTCTGCTTTGCCTGTAATCTACTATGATTGGTTTTGTTTTCTCTGGTAACCTATTGATAGACTAACATGTGCATTCTTTCCCTACAGCTGGAAGCATTGATTGCTAATGATGGCAAAGATGTGGAAATTCAGGTCAGACAGTGCTTTGTTTGTACTGCTCCAGTACATCAATATTTCTTGTAGGATCCAGGGCCTATTTGCTTAGCAAAACATGGCATGCTATTGTGCTCTGCTTCATATGTGTATTTTTTTGCAAATAAATGTAATGTTATCTGATGATACCTAATGTAATGTTTGTGTTCAGTCTGTTATTGCGGAAGTTCCTGATATCTTACGGAGGTGTGTTAGCCGGGATGAGGCTGCATTAGCAGTAGCACAAAAGGTAATTGATCTATTTGATTAGGAATATATCCATTTCTCAGTTGTTTGTTCTTTGTAACTTACTGTTTTGACTGTTTTAACAGCAAGCTTGTTTTGGTGCATTATGTCCCAGGTTTTCAAAAGTTTGTATGATAACACATCAAATAGTACCTATGTCTCCTGGCTTCTAACAACCTTAGTTGCAATACGAGATGTCTGCAAGCTTGTTGTCAAAGAGCTAACAAGTTGGGTATGTTTCATTATGATATTCAACCTTTGTTTGTATTCCATGTTATCTGCTTTATTCTGATATAGTTGTTAACATTGAATGTTCTTTACATTGAGACAAGCTGAGTTACTTAATTATGTTTTGATTTTGTGTCATTCCATTTCCATTTTATATTTCTATATTGTACATACGTTCTATGGCTGAGATTGTTGAAATTTGAGAGTTAATAGGTTTCTTTTTATTGGAGTGAAGCTTTAGTTTTTTTGGGTCTTCTTTGACACTAAAGTAAATTTGGTTTGAGTATTGCTTCTGTATGTTTAATGTCGAAATCACTAATTGCGTGAACAACACATCAACAATATAAAACATAAGTACCAAATATTAACCTGTGAGCTATGATTTGGTGTGAGATACTGAGATCTTAATATGGAACTCTTACTCTATATACTCTATACCTTTTTGTTCCAATTATAGTATCATTTATTTTCCTTTTTGATGACGTTGATTAGCTTGATGTTGCCTTGGTTTGGTTCTTTTTTTTTCATAGTTTATCACGAGGGATTTGAAAGCGAACTAATTTTCTTTATCTGTTTATTATCCTTTTTGTTCAGGTAATATATTCAGATGAAGATAAGAAGTTTAACATTGAAATCATTTTTGGCCTTATTCGTTCCGAGTTGCTGAACCTTGGGGAGTACAATGTTCATTTGGCAAAGCTAATTGATGGGGGAAGAAATAGTATGTTGAGATACGAAATATTTTCTTTAATTTTTATTTATTTCTTATTTCTTATTTATACATGTGCACATTTATCAACAAAAGCTACCGGATGGTCGCAAAGTTCATTGGACCTGTTATTGTAGTATCCGTTGCTACAAGTTTACCTGGATTATATATAACCTAGTAAATTGTAGTGACAAACCAATTGAGATAGATGCACCATGCTTTTAGGAGGATGTAGGTATGCCTCTTGAAATCACGTAAACTCCTAACTCATCATATTTTGAGCATAGGGAGCATAGGATGCTGAATTCGTTGTTCAAGTTGGATCTTTTACAATTTAGTTAGCACAATGTGTTGGTATTATATGAACTATAGTTATAGTTTCTTTTACAATTTAGTTAGCACAATGTGTTAGTATTATATGAACTATAGTTGTAGTTTTGTACAGTGAAAATTGGCTTGGAAGTGTGATACTACACATGGAAATGGATTTCACGTTTCTTGCAACTGAACTAAACGATAAGAGCGATAAGGTGCACATGTGAATAAATCAATATCTTGTATGGTTCTGTCTTTTCTTTTTTGGGGGGTGGAGGGGGCATTGAGGCAGATCCTTGTATCCATTAAGGCGTTACAGAATAACAAAAATACATGAATATTCAGCAGGGAAAAACGACCTAGAGAATAGGAGAAGGACGAAACATATGGGTGCTTTCAAATGTGTGCGCAAAAAATATTTAAGGCCTACCATCAATTGCACACTTGATTAGTGCAAGTCTTAGACGGTGATCCTGGACTGGCGTAATTGTTCCACGTTTTTGTTCTTGTAAATCAGAGAGCTTTATGAACTGAATTATTTGTACTATTCTTCATTTTTAAATGAGATTGTTATTGTTTTTCAGTTAGTTGGATTTACCTGTTTTCTTTTGTCCTACTCAGAGGTTGCAACAGAATTTGCAATGTCTCTTGTCCAAACATTGATTACTCAAGATTCTGTTGGCGTCTCAGAGCTTTATAATGTTGTTGATGCACTGTCAAAGGTATGTATAATTCTAGACATGATCTTTATTTTCCTTTAGTATTTATCCAAGGACCATGTTCAACAGTAGGAAATGTTGGTTTGCAGATTGCAAGGAGACCAGGATCACCTGAATCGTTACAGCAATTGATTGAAATTGCAAGGAATAATGTGAGCACCACTACTGGTTTTGTTGTTGGGAAGGATGAAAAGGTCAAACTGGCTAAGGATAAAAAGGTTTATGATCTGATCCGAAAATACCAATTGCCTTCCCATCTATGAATATTCTTTGATATCTCCTGTCCTCAAAATGTCTACCCTCTTTATTCAATTGCATTGCTCTTACTCAATTTGTAGGTTCTAGCAACCCGGGCAAAAGAGGAAAGCACTGCTAATGAAATTACACTGGTTGAACCAAATCAGGTTCGGTTGACATGCTGGAACTTATTCAATTTTATGTATCATGAATCCTACAGATTTACAAGAACCTTAGTTTGATTTTCATAATTCTATTCTCTTCATTTATAATTAGATGTTTTGGTTATGTTTCTTTTTTCTTTTGATTCCAGTTTTCAAGTTCTTGTGTATGGAGTCAGAATTCCTTAGTGTACTCAAGAGTTTTTTGTTTGGTTTAATAAGCAACATTTTTGTTTGTATTTTGGATGTTTCCTTTTCCACCCAGAATTTCCTGTCATGATTGTGGTGATTTGGTCACATATTAGCATGTTAGTTCAACCAGGAGATAGTCAGTTGTATTGGTCTTCCATTGGTGGTTTTATCTGTATATTGTTGCGGTTCTTGCTTGAGCCATTCTCACAACTATAGCTTAAATCTATTTGCTAGACTGTTAATTAATCTGTTAAATTGTTTGATGTACAGGTGGCTGTCCTGTTTTCTGAGTGGTGTCAGATGTGTAATCATGTAAGTGCTAGTGATGCGGCATACAGTCGTTTTGTCACACAGTTGCAGCAGGATGGTCTGCTGAAGGGAGATGATATCTCTGAACGCTTCTTTCGTATTCTCACGGTAATGAATCTACCTTTGTACCAGATTATGCAGTACACTTTGGCATACAGATACTTATTTTGAATCATTCAGGAACTTGCTGTTACACACTCTCTAGTCTCCGAGCAAATCGTTGCTCCTGGTGGATCATCTCAGCAATCACCACAGCAACCTCATATTTCATATTTCTCCATTGATTCATATGCAAAGCTTGTGGTTATGGTTCTCAAGGTACATGAAGGATTTTCCACATGTATTAAATGTGACTTTTAAAGACTGCAATTTTTTAGTATTGAGTTCATTATAGTCATGCATCATAACTGTTTAAAATTGAGTAAAATGTATTTTGGCTCCAAGTGTTGTTTTTAATGTGAACCGGGCCTTTGGTAGGTTATCAAAAAGTGACTACCCTTGTTGGATCAAACTGCAGATTTTAAGCCCTGCATTCGGTTATGTTTAGTTCTATTTTATTTTTCTGCTGAGGTTTGTGTTGTGCAGAATGATTTATGTACTAGATTGTCAAATCCGTTTTGTTCTATTTAGCTGCAATAACATGGTACTTGAGTAACATTTGAGCTATTAGTTGAGCTGGGCATCATTGAGTTATATCTGGTAGGGATCTTTATATTGCCTAATTAAGTTCATTTTTCTCTAGAGTAATTCCATATTCTCCTTTAGTAATTGGCAAATGGTAATACCAGATAATATTGATAAAACTCATGTCGGGTGTTATTAATTCCTTGCTTGTTGTTTGTATTCAGTACTCTTCAGTGGAGATAACGCTAAATAAAGCCAGTATACTTTCCAAGGTTCGTTTTTACAAATTGGCTATGGTCTTTGGAACATATACATGTATTGATAATTCATAAAACCAGTATTTTCCCCACTTGTCTTGTCCAGATTCTATCTGTTACAGTGAGAACCATTCAGAAAGATGTCGAGGAAAAGAAAGCTTCGTTTAATCCTCGGCCATACTTTCGATTGTTTATAAATTGGCTGTATGACCTTACTACTACCGATGGCCACCATGATGGTTCTAATTTTCAGGTAAGCAATGCATGTTAGCTATGTACTGTTCAATACTTTTATTGTGACATTTGTGATATAGCAATATTGATTGGTGACAGGTTTTGACTGCATTTGCAAATGCATTCCACATGCTACAACCCTTGAGAGTTCCTGCATGGAGGTCTGTCCATCACTTTTGGTCTACTTTGCCAATTTTACCATGCTTAAGTATAAGCTTTACATTACTGTAACGTAGTTGCAATCCATACATGTACTACATTGAAGCATTAATGTCCTAGTGTCCCAATAAAATATTTATTGTACGAACTGACCTGTAAATCATTTAATCTCGATTGGGCAATGCGAGCTCACAGAACTAGGACTTCTTTTTTCTCTTCTGTTTATGGAGTTCCGACCCACAATTCTTGCTGCTCATACTGCTCAGGTGATGGGAGCAGAAATTAGTTCACCTAGGCAGCTTAACATTCAAACTCCAAACACAGAACTAATCTTTTTTGCACCGTGCAAACTGATTCTTCATTCTCTCTGCTTGGTGTTTGCTTTTACACTAGGCATACAAGTACCTGCTTCTTGTCATTGCTGCTTTTATTATCAACTAAAACTGTTTGAACTTTTCTTTTGAACACATGCTATGTTCGCTATTCTGTATTATCTGATTAAAGCTATCCTCATCTGTAGCTTTGCTTGGCTTGAGCTTGTGAGTCACAGGAGCTTCATGCCAAAACTTCTGATGTGTAATGCACAGAAAGGTTGGCCGTTTTTTCAGCGGCTGCTTGTTTCTCTTTTCAAATTCATGGAACCATATTTGAGAAATGCCGAACTCCCAGAGTCGGTAAGTTTTGTATTTTTCGCACTCATTACTAGCCTGATTCAAGGAATACTTCTTAAATTTTTTTTATCGTATCAACTTTATTTTGTAGGTGGACCTTTTATACAAAGGAACTATGAGAGTTCTGCTTGTACTACTGCATGACTTTCCGGAATTTCTTTGTGATTATCACTTCAGTTTCTGTGATGTGATTCCTTCAAGTTGCATTCAAATGCGCAATGTCATTCTTAGTGCTTTTCCACGTAACATGAGATTGCCAGACCCTTCTACTCCTAATCTAAAGGTACACGCCATCTTTGGGGCAGTGCTTTCTCTGTCGTGATATCAATGGGCATATTTAATTTGTTTTTTTTTGTTTTACAGATTGATTTGTTGGCTGAAATTTCAATAGCACCACGAATCATGTCGGATATTGATGGTGCCCTCAAATCAAAGCAGTTGAAGACTGAGGTTGATGAATATCTCAAGGTCAAATAATTTTTCTTGTTATTATCCTCTATGAATTTGGACTGCTATTCATGGGCTGATATGCACGCTGTTCTTACTTTGGTATCACAGAGGCCGGAGGGCTCTTCCTTTCTAAGTGACCTGAAGCAAAAGTTGCTGCTTTCTCAGAATGAAGCAACTGTTGCCGGGACACGCTATAATGTGCCTCTGATCAATTCACTTGTTCTTTATGTTGGCATCCAAGTGAGTTTTCCTCCAGTCAGTTTTCTCAGTAAAAAGAAATTACATTATGCAAAAGTATGCACTGAAGATTATGCTGTTACATCACCTTAAGTATCCTCTAGATTATTATTTTCATCAAGTTACTATCGGCACTCATGGCTTTGATATGCTGGCCACGCCTCACTTCAGTAATATTAGGCCACAATCCCATGAGTTCCTGCAGAAGAATCCAAAATTGCCCTACCTTGAGAAAGATGCAAACTTCATTAGGCTTTGATTGCCTGATAAAAGCATCTCTCCCTCCAGAAAGTATATTTGAATATCTCTAATTAGCTTTTGCTAAAGTCCTTGTAGCATATAGATGACAGAACCTTATGTGTTCGCCAGAAATTGCATTAATGATGCAGTGTATTTTGGTTCAATCTGTTTGTGTTTTGTTCTGTGGTTCTTTTTTTTTTTCAAAAAAAAAAAAATGGTTTGCATCTCTAACCTCGTACTTGAATCAATGTATAGGCTGTGCAACAACTGCAACTGAACAAGGCTAATGCATCGGCATCAGTACAGCAGATTAACCATATGCCTCCGATGGACATTTTCCAGATTGAAACAGCTACCGAGTTGTTCAGAAATCTTATAACAAGTTTGGATACAGAGGGCCGCTACCTTCTGTTGAATGCAATCGCTAACCAACTGCGCTATCCAAATAGCCATACACACTACTTCTCTTTCATCATCCTGTATCTATTTGCCGAGGCTACCCAGGTATTGCGAGATGTTACTTGTACACCTTGCTTTCTTGGGTTCAATGTTGTATGTGGTGCATCTGTCCCTATCAACAATCTCCACATGCTTCGTCGCATCCCCTTGTAGCATCTGATTCAGTTTTTGGAGGAGGCTGCTAGTGTTTACCATATTGTATATGCTTGCTATTATTATAGATTCTATGACATACCCTCTAATGGCCATGCTATGTGATTGAGCAGGAAATTATCCAGGAGCAAATAACGAGGGTTCTTCTGGAGCGTCTCATAGTGAACCGCCCCCATCCTTGGGGGTTACTCATTACTTTCATTGAATTGATAAAGGTATGTGACATGCTTTGGTTAGTGATTAAATAAAATATCGCAAACGATCAAGCACTAAATGTACCTCTTGTGTCAGAATCCGCGTTACAACTTTTGGAACCGGTCTTTTACACACTGTGCCCCAGAGATTGAGAAACTGTTTGAGTCGGTGGCAAGGTCCTGCGGCGCAAAAGCTGTAGACGAAGGAATCAGTGTGCAGGATGGCAGTCACTAAAGTTATTTGCTTTGTTGAAGTGTTGTTGTTTGTACTATCGCCCTGTTCGTTTGGCTGGCTGGTTGTGGGCTGGCGCCGATCTTTGTGAGAGAAATTACCGCTGTTGGTGGTGGTTGGCCGATCTTTGTGAGAGAAAGATATGGCTGGCTGGCTGGCTGATAAGCCAAGCGAACAGGGCGTATTTCTTCTGCCTGGCACTGTAAATTTTTGCGTGCTACCCTATCTGTGCTTGTACAGATCGTCTGTATATATTAAATAAAGCTGGAAAATTTGTAGTGCAACGAATGCTACCCAATTGGTTGACCTTTTTCATTCAAGTCTATCAGAATGGTAGATAGTACAACGATTGCTGCCAAACATTGTTTGGCAATAAAACCATCCATCAGGGCAGGCCTCTGGTCACGCATGCTCCCTCGCTGCGTTGTGCAGAATTCGTATTGATTTTTGCTTGGCCTAACACCCCAGTATGGAAAGGCATGGGAATGAATATGGACCCCACCAGTATGGAAAGCCCTGACACCCCAGTATGGAAAGACGTGGATAGGCTCAGGCTATAATGTATACAAAAGTGGTTTTGATAATTTAAACATGCTATAATGTATTTGATATACTCCCTCCGTCTCTTTATATGTGTCGCCCGGGAAGCGTGTCTGTAAGGGAAACACGGTTTTCTAGAGACAAACATTTAGGGACGGAGGGAGTAGAATTGTTTTCTACTCTCAATTTACCACCGCACTATTTTCCAAGAGCAGAAATGGTTGTTCAAGAAGATTGACCAAATTCGGCGGAGTTTCTTATGGCGTGGTGAGACACCGGACAAAGTTTGTGGGGGGCATTCGCTTGTCCATTGGCCAGTAACATGTTCGCCCAAGGATAAAGAGGGCTCAACGTTCTGGATTTAGAAAGGTTCACTAGGGCCCTACGTCTGCGCTGGTTATGGTATCAATGGAAGCAGCCCAAACAAGCATGGAGCAAACTAGAAGTACCTTGTGATTTGGCGGACCAAGATAGCGAGCTTTTGGAACTCTAGTTGGCTGAATGGTCTGACACCTCGCTTGGTTGCCCCAAATCTATATCGCAAGTCTAGAAGAAAGAAATTCACGGTCATACAGGGACTTAACAACAATAAGTGGATCGATCACATCTACCCTCCAAGAGTTCGTCAGCCTTCGGGAACCATGAAATACCCATTAACGAGGAGGTACAAGATGAAATAAGGTGGAGATGGACAACAGATGGGGAGTATACCTCCAAGAGTGCTTACGAAGTTCAGTTTGTGGGAAGATTCACCAAAATCAAAATTACAGCAATTTGGAAGGCCAAAGCTGAAGCAAAATGCCGCTTTTTTCACCTGGACTCTCTTGCACAGACAGATGGCACAGACAGATGACACTGATTGTAGGCTCTGTGGCATTGAGGTCGAAACAACGTCTCATCTATGCAAGGACTGTCCATTTACTAAGCAGGTGTAGGAAATAATCAAACAATGGTTCCTACTAACGGCAATACAACAGGTCAACTCATCGGGAGACATCTATAATTACTGGCAATGTTGTAGACGTAAATTTCAGAGGATGGATAGAAGAAATGTCGATGAGATTTTCATCTATTTTTGGTGGAATGTCTGGAAGGAGAGAAATAGAAGGCAGTTTCAGCAAAAAAAACTCTCAATCCAGTCCAAGTGGCAACATTATGTAAAGATTATATCATGCAATTCAGGATGGCCATGAATCCAGCCATCCAGGTGGAGCAGCAGTTGCTTCCTATTATCCCTCCAGCCTTTTTTTTCCATGCGTTTTTCTCCTTGCCTGAGTGGCTCGTGTTGTTCTACTGACGTACATAGGGAGTTGTTTTTATCGTCTTCTGAGTTTTGTAGCAGTAGCAGTTTAGTGGTAGGAGCTGCAGTTTGGGTGTTGTAAAGGTTGTTCAGAGTTTCTTATTTTCCTTTATATCGTCTAATAAAATCTGCGGCAAAGCTTTTGCCGCCCTTTCGAAAAAAAGTTGTCCTGCAAAGGAAAGTGAATCAGTTAGTCACATGCATGTCAGTGCACTGCTATTCTTAATGACCATTAACAGCCAGTGTGCATTCCATTCTAACCTAGCAGGGGCTAGGGAGAATGCTTCTCTTTGCATGAATAATAGTCAGCACTGTGGATCGGGCTGCGACTTTGCCAGTACAACAGAACAGATTATATCAACCAGGTTTCACATTGAAGAAAATCCCTCATCATCCACAACAGTAGCCTATCCCTCTCTAGGACAATCCCGGCCATAGTGTCATGTCGATTAATGCCCCCCTTGATTGCAGCTTTCTGAACAGGCAGCCAAAAGACCACGCTCGATGCACTGCCAAGGGAAACAAGTGCAAAAACTGCCCCCGTAAGACAACTTGACAAATAAAAAATACCAACAAGTGCTGTTTTTGGCTTGTTTTGAGTCAACTTTGATCTTAAAATTTAAATAACTTCTTTTCTGTTGGGTTGGGATATTTTTAAAATGGTATGAGTAGCCAAAGTTATATTTTGGAGACTTCATCATTCTCAAAACCAGAGGAAAGGAAAAAGAAATAGCAGGTATACCTGAAGAAGATAGCTGTGAAGCCAATCTAATGTTTGAGGAAACGAATTTGCTGAGATATCAACGATGGTCAATCCCTGAACAATGTTTCTAAAAGAGGCTTAGAAACTCTAGACAGTATATATCTTGTTCATCAGATGATAACAAACAACCCAAAATATACCAGCTTGTAAATTAAGGAAAACTTGCCTGTGACTCAAAAGAACAAAGGTAGTCCTGAATAAGCTTAAGGTTGTTTATAAGTTTCCGATGATCCTGAGTAACACCAGAAAGTTAGCACCATGTAAGAGTTAGATGCTACCTGCATGAGGTAGCAAACCTGAAAGTAGGCCCCACAAAATCACTGCTTATTAGTAACATCTCTATCATGCATCAAGTTATTGTTATATATATACTTAACCCATAGGAAGGCCCTGATATATTATATACTTAAAAGAGGAACTTCAAGGTGCAGCATTGTGTGACATATGGACACCCTTCATTGAGTATATGTTACTATCTTCCATATGGTGTCACAGCCACAGGATACATATACTTTATAAAGTATCCATGACAAAGCTTGCCAGTTAGGCGACTGCAAGCGCTGGTAAGACTTCATGCAAGCATTGCAGACAAATAAGACCTATCATTTTATACCAACATTTTATACCAATTACATGTGTACCAATGCTTTCATAGATACCTGAGGAATGCAATTGTCTCTGAAAGCTCTAGTGGCTATCCATTCTTCTAACAATGCCTGAACAGAACAACAAAGTAAATAGTAAGAGAAGATTAAATATGAATCAATAACCCATATAATGAGATGCAGAAGCAATGAATGAAAAATATAGCTGACAAATTAGCAGCTCTCATTCAAAAGGTGTGTGCAGCCATAAATAGTACAGATGATGATGAGTCATATATAAAACAAAAATGGATGGGCTTTTTCCCTGGTGGCTAGTGCTATGCCAAGAAGGTTAGTAAAGTTGAGTTTATCAATTTAAATAGGCATTTTAACCCTCTTATTATGTATTCAATACAACTTACAAATGCTATTTCAAAGACAGTAAAAACCAAAAGTATGTTAGGAAAATAAAGGTAGATAGGCATTTAAAATATAAATCAATGAGAGCACAGACTTTGTGATCAAAATCAGACATCCTCAGTACAATTGGAACAACTATCGGTTCAGCAGCAGGTTTGTCTTTCTTGGTGGTGTTATTCTTCTGTTGGTCCAAATCTTTGTGCCCATCACCTACAAGGCATAGAAAACAGTTTCTCTTTTAAGCACAACAGAAAAAACTCAGAAAACAATCTGGCATAGCGCTGTGTTCTGGAAATTTGGGGCATGTTTAAGATTTTGTTCTGTTTCCTTATTTGACCACCCCCCAACCCCATCAACACACACATACACTTGTGGCCTTCAACTAATCTGGTAAATTGATAGTTTACTCTCTCTTTTTCTTTTTTGGAAACCCAAGCTTGCCTTAAACTTGAGTAAAGACATATAGACCACATACTAATAATAAATTAATTTCACTTGCTTTTTTGCTTACTTTCATCTTTGCGATTTTTTTCTTGAGAACGCGCAGAATCGTGAGTCTTGGTTTCGTGGCTCTCAGCATAAGATAGTCCTTCACTGGTTCCAACTTCCTCCAGCGTGCTTTCTTTGCTTTTGACAAAGTTTTTGCTTTCCTCTGTAGGATTCATTCTGTTCTCTGCTAGTCCATTTTTGGATTGGTGTTCGATCTTCCTTTCTACAGAGATGCCTGGATTTTCAGAATCCGTTACTGTCTTCTCCATCCTGGAATTACCATCTCTCTTTTCCTCATCCATAAGATAAATGCTTGGATCCAAATGTATTCCCTGCAGTGATATACTTTCTAAGATCAGGTATGAATTATCTATACATATGGCACCGTACTAAAAGGTGTATACGTTGTAAATCATATGGCTACCTTCAAACCCCCAATACAGGTATTAAAAAAAGGAAATTCTAGTTACAATTTGCTTGACAGGCAATATCTGGTGTCAAACAAATTGAAACACTAGGTCGCTAACAAAATACCAAAAGTACAAAGGACCTATGCAGCACAAACACCCTACCAAAAATCATAATAAATGTGTTAAACGCAACAAGCACTGGAGGTGTGTCATCCAATGGACATGACTCCATCTAAAATACGAGTTTATCAACATGGTTTTGCAATAGGTACAAGGAATTATGCATTTCCATATCATACATATAGTCATATGTACAAGAGAATTCACTTACAGCACAAGACATATGCAGACCTATGCTTAAATCTACCTAGCATAATCATGTATCTAAGCCTCCATCCCATACCAAAGCATAGGTCTAAGGATCAGCCCAGGTTCAGGGGGCTTTCTCGACCTGCATGAGGAGGTTACCTTCTATCATAAGCAGAATGACTGGGGGCTGTCTTATCCCCCATGGGTCAAGTTTTTTATCTAAACCTCCATGCTGATATAAACACGCATAATTATCTTTTCTAGATAGTATTATTTCTGGGTAATCATGCTCTCATGTGCATGTTTTCTAATTTCTAACACATCAATCATGCCACTTTTATATTCTTTTTTGAAAAAAGGTGACATTGATATATTCTGTGCATGTCTTGTACTCTTGTGTCCTATTATCCTATACCTGTCCATGTTTGCATCCAAGTATAGTGATGAAACAAAGATGAGAGAAGGATATGTGACATCAAAGTCTGGTCGGGAGATTTTTCTGTGGTCAGATAGTGAGAAACACATGAAGGTAGTCAAATTTTTATCCAGAACGTACACAACAGAAGGCAAGCATACCTCTATAATAATTGGCTTCCCATCTTTCATGGCCTTCTTCAAATCGCCAGCCAAACCTAGCGAAAGGTAGCACAAAGTATAGAGCTGACATTATCAGGTAATCAAGAGAAATCAATGGAGTGATTATATACAGATATAAAGTGACAATGACGTTTGCACAGCAGATAACATGGGCATAAAATATGGCATACCCTTGCGTACAACCCTGCATTCTCTGCAGAATTCAGTGATAAGCTCTTCAGGTGAATTAAAATCGCGAGCCCAAACGGGAACCGAAGTAAGTGGCGCACTGCATGTTAATCACATGAGTAATTTATGTGCCCAAATTCAAATCACGAATGGTCCACATATCTTTGCAAAAAGGAGGAACCAAGGGTAGCGGCGGAACTAGGTACTGGCATACATATATATAGACACAACTTACTCTGTTGATGTCCGCAGCAGCTCATACACCATGTCTGTCTGCAATCGGTCAAAGGGTAGGGAAACGAGGCCTATGAGACATGAGGGTATAGACCGGCGAAGATAACTAATTAACAAACCCACCTGTAAAACATTAGGCAAATTGAGCCTCTGAGCAAGTTGCGTAGCGATTGTTGATTTTCCAGTACATGCAGTTCCACACACCAAAATTACTAGTGGAACCCTTTGATGATGGAACCTGCACACGGTAGGGGGATGAGCACGGCAGAAACACGCTGCTGTACAAGAGTTTCTTTCTGGATTAATAAGCCTCATAATGTTCACATTGTTTCTTATAGAACACTAGATACATACTCAGCTATAGAAGGTGTTATTGTTTTTTTGCCACTAGAGCAGAGTACCTCGTCATCATTTTATAGCGATTTATATAGTCCTCTCCGTATCCCCGTTTTTCCATAAGCTGTGGAAGTTATAAAATCAGTTGAGAAAGTAGCACGCAGCAGGCAAGTGAAGGAGTAAGGTAGCTAACCTTGAATAGATTAGCCTCTAGATCACTCTGGGAGCTGCAAAATGAGTTGTTAAGATACAGGATAGTGGGGAATGAGAGGGAGAAGAAGATGCATACACATCAAGCAGGCTGTTGTCGACAAGCAGCTTCTTGAGCTCAAGGGCAATCTTGATGGCGACATGATTAGGAATCTGCGTGTGTTTGTGCGCGTTTATATATAAAAATAAAAACAAAACAAAGGGGAACTTGATGGATGGATGGATGGATGGATATATACACTACAGTAGAAAGGAAATTGCTAGTGTGTACCTTGGTGACTGTGAGCATCCTGCTGAGAAGGAACCTGGAGAGGACGTAGTAGTGGTCGGCGTTCTCCCCGAGCCAGACCTTGACCTTGACGAAATCGTACTTGGAGGAGGCGTTGCGGGAGGGTAGCGTCTGCGTGGAGGAGGCGGCGGCATCACCGCGGTCGGGAGGCGGCGGTGGGTCGGGATCGGCGACTGTGGGTGTGGGTGTGGGTGCTGGGTCCTCCTCCTGCTGCTGCTGCATCATCGTGGCTGGGGCTGGGATGGATGGATTGGGGTCGGGAAGGCCTTAATGGCGGGAGGGACCTTCCCCGCGCCTCGCCTCGCCTCGCCTCGGAGGGACGGACGGACGGAGGAACACGAAGGACGACTGTGCTGGGCCCGGCCCAGATCGACCCGGCCCAGTCCCTCCCTCGTGTCGAGTGCCGCCGCCGCACTGGCGACTCGCAGCGCACTACTACCGTCCAATCCAATTTACAAGACAGCATATATTCTTTGACTTGTTTTTTTTTCCTCTAAAAAACAGAATCTCTATTTATATACTACTAATAATAAAAATGGGCGAATATAATTTGTGATGTTGTAAATTGCTAAGACCTCTTTTATAGTAGGTAGGTCTAATGAGAACTAACGTGAAAGATAGATTTAGTCCTCAATTAGCAACTCTACACCATCAAATTTGTAAAGTAGGTGAATATAATTTGTGATGTTGTAAATTTGAACTATCGTTAGGACCTCTTTTTCATAGTAGGTCTAATGAAAACTAACGTGATTGAGTCCACAATTAGCAACTGCAGTAAGCTAGACTACACGGTCAATTCTATAAAACAGGTTAATATTACTTGTGATGTTGTAATATAACTTGTAACAGACTATGTTAGGCACTTGATGCTCAAAATTTTATATGTAGGCAACTGCTCCGGTGGTCCTTTTTTAAGAATTTGGCACGAATCCTAAAGCGGCTAGTAAAAGAAATTTGTTATTTTGTATCTGGGTCCCGCCTGTGCTCAGCCCGTCCAAGCACAGCCACGGGTCCAACCCAATAGCCCATCCACGTCGCTAAAATCCGTCGGAGACAGCGTCACGAGCAGCCGACGCCACGTACAAGAACATGAAGGTGAAACTGTGCGTAGCACCGGCGAGCCATCCGCGGGTGGCGCAAGTCCAAGGACGACCGAATCAGCAAGGACAAGGCATGGCAGTTCAAGGTCACCCATCAGGTGTACGCCGCGCCAGCGGGCAGCCGCAGCGTCTTGTACGTCGTCTCTCGCGACGTCCCGTCGTCCCCTCAAGCTTACCTACGCGGCTACGCTGCGGATGTTGTTGGGGGAGGCCGCACCCTGGCCACCCTCCACTTTCGATCCCAGAAAAACCCACACAAAGAAGAAAAGGCCAAGGGAACCGAATGGTTTTGCATTCGGTGCCTAGCGACCGAAAGCGGCTGCTTTTGGTCCTGGAGGCAGGACAACGATGAGCCTAGGGCCCCGTGCGAGGGAATGTCGATTTTGGGGTTTTTTTCCATGACAACGCGGGGCGATGAGCAACACCGCGTCGGGCGAAGACGATTCGACGTCGGTGACGGAAGCAAGTCCATTCGGCTCGTAGGGCCGAAAGGGTCGGCTTTCGGGTCGGGCGCCGAGGGGCCGGGGCGTGTCGCGGGGGGGCCGCCCGGCCCGCCTTCGACTCTCGAACCGAAAGTGCGCGTGGTTAGTCGGTAGCGGGACCGAAAGGGCCTCCTTTCGGTCACTCCTTGTTTTCGCCCGCAGTGGTCGTGATTCGGCAGCAAGTGGACCCCACTGAGGGTCGGCGGGATAACGCGGGCGGAAAAGACCAACCTACCCTTGGTGATCGGCAAGGAGCTCTAGGGCTAGGAGTAGGTAGAAGGGCATAAGAGGAATTGTAAAAGTCTACGGACTATAAATAGGCCCCGTTGGGCATTGTAAAAGAATAGAGTGAAATCAATAGAAAGAGAGCTTTAGTTTCGTATTCATCTTAGTGTTCCATCTTAGTAAGAGTGTCGTGTTTCGTCATACCTGGGGTAGCTCGCTTTAGGGCCACACCAACACATGTGTCAAGCACTGTGGTGGCCTACAGACAGACAAGCCCCACCGCCGCCCATCGACGTCGCCGACATCACCGGTATCCTCGCCTCCGTCAATGTAAGGTCGCCGGCGGCATCTTCTCATCGTTCTCCATCGCAACGCTCGCCTTCTTCTTTATCGTCTCGTCGAGAACCGCAAGAAGAACATGTTCGGCGGCGCAACCATGCATACATGTAACCGCAAGAAGGAGCCCATTGCCGCAAAGCACGAAGAAATAGGATCGGGGCAGAAGTAGTGAGCCATGGCTGGTCACACCGTCTCTAACGCATTAACCGAGGGATCAATACGGATGGGCGTGGGCTAGACCCAGGGCTGTGCTTGGATGGGCTGAGCCCAGACGGACCGGATGCAAAACAATATAAAACAATTAATTAAAACAATTAATTTCTTTAATTAGCTGCTTTAGGATTCATGCCAAATTTTGAAAAAAGGACTACGGGAGCAGTTGCCTCATATGTATGGTGGGGTAGTTTTGGATGATCCAATGTGGTGCTCATCTCTTGATTCAAAATTCCACATTGAAATTCATTTGGTAGGGATTCATATTCTTGTACTCCGTTTGGCTCGCTCGCTGGATTAGAAGAAATCAAGTTTTAGGTGTTTTTTAGACCAATACAAAAGTGAGAATTGGTTTTAAGTGATTCTCCCTAAAATGTTTCCCTCTTCGAGGCGTTATTTGTAGGGATTCTAGTGATTTTACCGAGAATCTGAAATGTTTCTTTCTGCCAAACACACAGCGTTGTGGCTTAGCTTGTGGGGCTCAACTTGACCCTCAAAATGCATGCCTCAGCTCGTGGTGAAGTCATCATCAACTGTTGTCGACTTGTGGTCAATGTTGCTGTTTGTGCACGACAAAGAACGCAGTCTCTGCTACTGTGAGAGCACATGCATACTTCTGAGAGCTGCAGGGGTTAGGTGGTGCCCGTGTTAAGGCCTTGTTTAGATTGGTAAAATTTATAACCGGATGTCACATCGTATACCGTAGCACGTTTCGTTTATTAGTGTTAAATATCATCCTACCATGGAGTAACTAGGCTTAAAATAATCGTCTCGTAATGTACATCTAAACTGTGTAATTAGTTATTTTTTTACCTACATTTAATACTCCAAACATGTCTTTTGGTGTATTTAATGTGATGTGATGGAGAGAAAGTGAAAAAAAAATGAGAAATTTTAGCAATATAAACAAGGCCCTAGTTACTAGCCCACATCTACAAAATACTCGTATCATGAGTGGTGTACTCCCTCCGTCCCAAAATAAACGACGTTTTCGCTTCCCGAGAAACATATGCCGGCAATTATATACTAAAATAGAATTAATATTTATATTACATAATGAGTATCATTGAAAAGATCTTTTGATCTAGTTTTTTAACAAATTTATTTGGAGATTTAAATCTTCTACGTATTTTTACCCAGTCAAATCTAAAACCCAAAACGTCGTTTATTTTGGGACGGAGGGAGTAAATCCAAACATACCATCATGTAGATGCACTAATAAGCTATTTAGCGGTTACAGTGGATGAGCTGAGTAGATGCTGGCTAATACAGTAGTTAGCAATACTAAACTTAGTAAATCCAAACAGGGTGTACTTTGATCAAATTAATATATTATGCTTTCAAGCTTACCAAATCAAGTATGTTCAAACAAAGAAGACACATGTACATTCGATCAGGTGTATAAGACAGCAGTACTGATGAGATACATGCATGCATCGATCGATCGGAGATCATGCATCTATAGTGCAGGAAAATATTACTGTATTACAGCGCGCGCCCACCGCTGGCTGCATCCAATCCATAGAGTATGCATGGACGACAGGAGTACGTGCTCTAGCAGGCATTCAGGGGCCCGCCCACGCCGGCCGGGAACAGATCGAACAAAACCAAGAAATTAAAAAAATGATGGGCAATTCCTTAATCCTTAATTAGGTAGATAGATTAGCAAATTTTTGACATGGTGAATCAGCAGGTAGGTAAATGCAAATGAATTGATTCACGAGTACTGGACGATGGATCTGTAGAAGGTGTTTGGCCTCCAGTTGCGTGGGATGACGTCGCGTGCCACCAGCGTCTTGCCGGAGTCGCTTCTTGTGCGGATGGAGAATGGCGGCTGCAGGCGGTGGTTGGAGTCGAGGCGCCAGATGGAGCCCCAGGACTCGCGCATGGGCGTCCACCGCCGGGACCCCGTCTCCATGAGGTCCACCTGCACCACGTCGCCGTCGCCGTTCTCGTACTCCACCAGCACGGCGAAGTAGACCTGGCTGGAGCCCTCCTCGACGTGGAAGCCGACCTTGAGGCCCGGGAACTCGCAGGGCACCCTGGTGAACTGGATGTCGATGATGCCGGCGCGGCGGAGCTCGTCGTTGCGGCCGGGCTTGGCCAGCTTGCCGAAGGCGGTGCCGCTGAGGTCGAAGTGGTAGGGCGCCACGCCGGGGGTGTAGTTCATGTCGGTGATCACCACCGTCTCGGTGCGGCCGGAGCAGGCGGCGTGCTTGGAGCACCGGATCTTGTAGCAGGAGCCGCATCCCTTGCCGTCGCGGTACAGGGGCTGGTTGCCGCACGAGGTCATGGCCATGAACGGGTACTGGTTCACATTCTTGAAACCGCAAGCGCCGCCTGCATGCATGCATTGCTAGCTGAATAATCCATCCATCTTTGATCAAATCCATCCATCAAAGTAATGCATATGCCTACCGTTGTCGTAGGGCCCGGCACCGTTGGGCTGGCCGTACCAGGTGGCCCTGGCGTTGCCCCACTGCATGCCCGCGGCATCGCTCGTGGTGTAGTTCACGCCGGCGGCGGCGGCGGCGCAACAGGCCAGCAGGAGGAGGGAGACGGCGCCGGCGGCCGCCACTACAGGTACAGGCAGGGAGAGCCCCATTGTGCCCCGCCGCCCCTTTCTTTGAAAATCTGTCTGCGCTGAACTGTGTTATACCCGTCGGTGTAGACAAGCAATATATAATGCAAGCTGCAAATGACCCTGAAGGTCCATGCAGCAGGCAGTGTTTGTTTTCACCCGCCCAGGCCCAGGCCATCCACACTGCACCTCGTGGATGCAGATGCTCCTTGCTACACAAACACATGCCTGCCATGTTGGGGTTTGGCGCCGCGCATCTTCCACTTTAGTGCCACGCACATGGCTACCCTGCTACTGCTACTGCTACACCGCCATCTTTTATTTTTCCTCTCTCGATCTTCCGTCTTCCCCCAATATATTATGGCATATGGGCATGACTTGCTTTCCTGCCATGGATACACACAGAGCTAATATACTACTAATAACCCTCTAAACTCCCGCCGTCTTCAATCATCATCTTGCATTGAGGGCCGCGCCGGCACCTTCAAATCTTTCTAACCGTGCATGTATAGTAAACAAACTTAAGCTACTTTGACTCCTACGTTCTTGTCTCAATGGTGAGTTTTACAATACTGTTTGCAATTTTACATGACTGCCATGTCATATAAAATAAAGTAAAATAAAATTTAGATGGAACACCTACTCTCGATGGAGAGTTTGAGTTCGTAGTTTCATAAGCATTTAATTTAATAACTTAGATGGAACCTATTTATTTTTTCTCTTCTTAAATATATTGTCATGTCATCAGAAATGTCTACGTGACAACCTACACCGCTTCTTTAATGCCTTCTTCTTCGAATTAGCTTTGGTCCACATCACGACATTCTAGCCTCAAGCAAAACCTATCTAGTATTCTAGTATAAGTTGGTGATGAAAAAGACACACCTACAAAGAAAATGAAATACTAAGCTTTATCGATACAAACCTTGACAAGAAGAAATTCTTCAATTTGCTTTGATGTCCTGCCAGCGAAGAGCTATTTTTTTATTAGACGGTAGGTATGCCTAGACATGGTACAATGTCTTCTCTCACAACAAAATAACATTAACCACCTTATCACAAACCATCAGCCAAACTGCCTTTTTTTTTTTTTTTTTTTTTTTTTGACAAGCCAAGATTATCAGAGATGGTTAATGAGCCGAACCGCATGTTAATGAGCGAACCGCCTGTTAATTTCTCTGTCACTATACCCTGGCCCTTCAGTTATTTCTAGTCGGTTCACTGTTTGGGAAGTTACATTTTTTTCTTTACTTCCCTGTGGGTTGGTAATTTGAGTGATACGCCGGTGGTATAGGACGGTATATACTGAAATGTTTCTTTTCAAGAGGAAAAATCAATCATTAGCCTCCGGATCGGAATGGTATTCACATGTATGTATCATGTATGGTTTGCACACAAAAATAATACATACACTTGCTGCGCATGGTGGCGGAGAACATGAAAGTACGTAGCAGCAGGTAGCCATAGGTGTGCCGTACCGTACCACAGATCAGCGCATCATGAGCTAGTAGGATCGAGAAGCAAATGGCGTGTATAGTATGTAGTAGGTAGAAAATATAGAACGCACACATGGTCTCTCGATCTGAGATAGTAGATTAATAAGATACACGCACAGACGATTTAGTTCTAGATCAACTAGAGAGATGTACTGACTCAGTAAAAGATATATAGAGATGAGCTAGCCGAGGTGCATGCACTTTTATTTTGGCCCGGCCGACCCATATATTCGATTCGTCCACGACGTCGTCAGAGTACAGAGGAGTAACCAATGCATCGGACATGAGTCCTCTAGCTTGCTTACCATTTCGATTGATATATGGTATATAGATATATGATAATTAAATTGGCACTGTACTTAAATTATATATTGGCATGTGGCAGCTTGCTAGTACCTTATTATGTCCATAATACTTGGAATGGATATGACGGGTTCCTTTCCACGAGTTATTGAAATCAGAAGGGGATCACCTCTACTGAGCTAGAGCTTTTATTATAAACAGGAAAGAGTTCCATACAATAAACTTCAAGAAACAATAAAAGAACAGAAAAAAATAAAAAAATTACACAAAGAGCTCTATCCATGGATCAACCTGATTTTTTTTTACCGAACCGGTCGGAGAGGGCCCAACCTACTTTTTTTCTAATTAAATGAAAGAATGGATACAAGTACAAAATTACAAGGCAACTAGGCCCAAGAAGAAACAAAAGTCCTATACATAACTATCTCTCCAAGATTGAAGAAGAGCACCTCTAGACGGTTTGGCCTTGATACAAACCAAGCCAAATTCCTCTAAAAAGATTCTTTTCCATTCAGCAACCTCATTTCGACCATTCTAGAAGATAATTCTATTCCTAGTTTTCCACAGAGACCAATAAGCACAGATGACAATCTCTCTTAATATGATGTTATGAAAAAAACTCCTTTGCTTTGAGAAACATATCCAAAGGGTTTAAATTGATATCCCAAGTGATATTCAAAGAATCCCAACATTCCTTACTAAAAGAACATCGGAAGAAGAGGTAAAAATAGGATTCTTCATAGACCAGGTTACAAAGAACACAACTGTAGCAAGGGAGATGCATATTTTTCCTTTTAAGCATGCGAGTGTTTAATCTGTCCCTTACAAGAAGCCAGAAGAAGAATTTTTTGTTCCCAAATTACTACCAGTCCAGATCCATTTGAAAAGAGGAGAGGCAGGAGCCTGACCTGTCAAAACTTTATAGGCCTTCTTGTTGTTGTAGATATTATTTCCCCAAGAGTACACCCACAAGTCATTGGAGGACTCATCGAGATCCAAATTCTGTAGAATTGAGTTTACCTCATTTAGTTGCTGCCTAGCCACTAAGGAGAAGGTAGGATTGAAGATTCTTTCAAAACTTTGATTCAAGAAGAACCTGATGCAACATTTGGGTTTTCTGGTGAAAGAAAAGAATTGAGGAAATCTATCTTTCAAAGATTGTTAACCCAAACATCTGACCAGAGGAGGACAGAGTTCCCTCTTTTAGGTAGACATGTGACAAATTCTTTGTACTTTCCATAAAGTTTGAAGACATCTTTCGACCAAACTGATCTTTCAGTAGCTTAACTAGAGCTAATACATACTTGAAAACTCGCTTGACAGAAGATAGGGAGTGTTGAATGTGCCTGAAAAGGAAATCATTTCGAGCTGACCAGATTGCCCAAAACATGGCTAAAATAACCTCCACAAAGACTGGGCTTTGAATTTGAGATTTAAAAGCCATAACAGAATCCATGACATCAGGTTGGATGAGTTAGGCTAAACCCAAAAGATTCCAGCAAGACACTGCAAAAGGGCATTGGAAGAAGAGATCTTCCAGACTTTCTTCCACATTCAAGTGGCAAAGGATGAAATTGTAATCTTCAAGAGCCAACTTACAAAAATGTCTTTTGAGGCATTTAAATCTGAGAGTCTAATGGAGTTGACAATATACGAGCTAACGAAAGATTTGCCAACTTGAACACTATTTCTGAGCTCGCTAGGTTGATGGTGAGTACAAAGAAACATTTGGGTTTTCCTTTGGTTTATCGGTTTCTCAAGCTAGTACTGGTTCTTCCTATTGCCACTTCATCGGTGGAAAGGTGATTTTCAGCAATGAAAATTGTGAAGACAATACTAAAAAATCATATTAAAGATGGATTTATAAATGATTGTATCATATGTTTCATGGAACCAGAATTTGTATCCACAATTCCTATCGAATATGTGATAGTTTGCTTTTGTAAGATGGAGGGTCGTAGCCGTAGAGGGAAACTATGAGAGGCAACTACCCTTGCAAAACCTTATTTTGTTATAAAAAAATATGAATTGCTATATTGTGGAAATGATATTATGCTTAATAAAAAACTTATATTATGCATGGCCGCAGCTGCCATTTTTTGTGGCTTCGCCGCTCTCAATAAATGAGTGGTGCGACATCAACAAAGATTTTTCACCCAAAGCAAAATTAAGGTGAGAGTGAGGAATGAAGATGAGGGAGAGGCAAGGACCAACAGACAGGGAAGAGTAGGCCTGCTAATGGTTAAAACTCACCCTATACCCAACCCAACCCACAATAAATTAACTCCCTTCATCAACCCAACCCACTTCATAGTTTTACAGTTTCAACCCAAACCATAAACTAATTATACCTACGGGTTTATTATAATGGCGCATGAATGTATATATAAGTTTGCATAAGGCATATGGATTCGCATTAAAAGTCGAACTCTAGAAATAAAAGTTCGTGTTCACACTTGTAAATTTTGTCGAATTTAACTAAATTTGTTGCGAGATGATTTAATGTAGCAAGCAACTACTTCATGCCAATTGGCATTGCCACATCAATATGTGGGCCTCATGTCAGAGTTGGACCCTAAAAATAAAAGCTCACGTTCACACCTTAAAATTTTATCGAATTTAATTGAATTTTGTTGCAGATGATTTAATGTAGCAAGCATCTACTTCATGCCAATTGTCATTGCCAGATCAATATATAGGCCCCACATTAGAGTCGGACCCTAGAAATAAAAGCTCCCGTTCACACCTTCAAATTTTATCAAATTTAACTGAAATTTGTTGTAGATGATTTAACGTAGCAAGCAACTACTTCATGCCAATTGTTATTATCAAAATCAATATATGGGCCCCACGTCAGAGCCGGACCCTAAAAATAAAAGCTCGCGTTCACACCTTAAAATTTTTATCAAATTTAACTAAAATTTGTTGCAGATGATTTAACATAGCAATCAGCTACTTCATACCAATTGTCATTGCCAAATTAGTAATGTGGGCCTCATGACGAGTCGGACCCTAGAAATAAAGCTCGCACTCACACCTTCATATTTTATCAAAATTAAATAATTTTTTGTAGATGATTTAGTGTTGCAAGCAGCTATTTCATGCCAATTGACACTGCCAGATCAATATGTGTGGCCGACATAAAAAAAATCCATGGTTCAGTGATATATTGACATGGCATCAATCCATGGCACTAGTAACCACATTCTTTTACGTGACGGGCATTTTGGATTTTGTGTGGCGGGCACTGTAGCCCGTCACCCCGGTGAGGTCACGGTAAATCGCGACATTTTGCATGGCGGTCTACAGTGCCTGTCACGGTAAATCGATTATCCGTGGCGGGCAGATTAGGACGCCCGCCACGGTAAATGGTTCAAAAAAAATAACAAAGAAAGAAAAGAAACCCTAAACAGGCCCGCCGAGCCCATCCACAGGCCCGCCGATCCCATCTAGGGTTGTAGTGACACCGCCGTCGATCCATCCTCGGATCCGCCACCGGAAGGAGCGTCGCCGCCGGATCAGGCCGCTGCACCACCGGATTGAGCCCACCGCCGCTAGATCGAGCCCGCCACCAGATGAGCACACCGCTGGATGAGCCCGCCACCACCAGATCGAGCCCGTAGCCGACAAATCCGCCATGGATCTGCCGCCACCGAGCTGATCTGCAAGGGAGGGAAGGTGAGGGATGGGATCCGCCATGGATCTGCCAAAGAAGAGAGAGGTCGACAGTCATACCTGAGGAGGCGGTGGCGCCTCCCTTGACCGCCGGAGGAGAGGGCTCTGTTCCACGCCGGAGGAGGTGACGGCGCCGCCCATCACCGCGGATTTGGCCGGCCTCCGCCGCTGTGGACAACGCCACCGCCGCCGGAAGGAGAGAGAGAAGGAGACCGGGAGGGGAAGAGGGAGCGCATGCAGTTGAGAAGAGGGAGCGCATGCAGTTGAGGATGAGAGAAGGAGAGGGGAGGAGTGTGCGGACGAGAGAATGAGAGAGCCGCATGTGACCGAGAGAATGAGAGAGAGCGGGCTGTTGCGAGAGAATGAGAGTCGGGAGGGGAGTTGGTGCGGCTGAGTGAGGCGACCGGGCCTTGCTCCCCAAAGCTATTTATACATGTAAAGACGACCGGACCTTGCTTTGGGCCAGATGGGCCTCAACCTTTTCGTGACGGGCCTTTTAATTAGCCCGCCACACAAAATCGATTTTGCGTGGTGGGTAGAAAATGCCCGCCACAAAAAATAAAATTATCCATGGCGGGGCATTAACTGTGACGGTGTAGGGTCGAGATGGGGATTAGAGGGGGGTGAATAGTCCTTTCTAAAACTAATTGCGCCGGCTAAACAAATATAATGCGGAATTGAAACTATTCGTTTAGCCAAGACTTCACCCCTCTAGCTATGACTCTAAATCACCTCACAAAAGATCCTACACATAGCAAATGAGGTGATAGGCCTAGCTTGAGCTCCTAACCGTTTCTATTGCAAGGTCACACAAACCTATGCACTAGTACTTCAAACTAGGGTGAGCTCCTACACAATTCTAATGAGCAAAAGCACAAAGCCAATCCTAAGCTCACTAGATGCACTAAGGACAAGGCGACACACGCCTAACCCAAAGGCTCAAATTACTTAGCTACACAAACTAAGCAAAGCAACTAACAAGCTACACAAGCTAGTAATTGTAAGAGCTACTCCACAAGCACAAGCACAAGGTATATATAAATGTAAATACAAAGCTTGTGATTTGGAGAATGCAAACCACCGAGAAGAGTAGACAAGTTAACACCGGTGATTTTTTACCGAGGTATCGGGAAGCTTGCCAACTTCCCCCTACTCCTCGTTGTGTCGACCAACACCTTGGGTGGTTCCTTTGGTGTTTCACCTAGATGGTTCTTCGGTGTGATTCTCCGATCACTTGCCCCTCAAGGCACGCCCCGCAAGGCACCGCAAGACACCACTCTCAAGTGAGCCTCTCAAGGCACCGCAAGACACCACACGCACAAGGGAGGTACTCACCGACACGCTCTAGTAGTGTCGCTCTTCGCGATCCCCGTGAGGTGAGCACGAACCTCTCACAAATCCTCCTTCGGAGCACCGCACAAGCTTCCTTGCGTGCTTCACGAAGTCTCTTGCCACCAAGCCGTCTAGGAGGTGGCAACCTCCAAGAGAAACAAGCACACCGGCTTGCAACACGATCACCTAGTGCCACGAATGCGATCTCTCAACGCGAATGCACTAGAATCACTCCTCACTTTGATTTGGATGAACTCTATCAATCACAAGTGAGTGGGAGGGCTCTCAAGCACCACAACACAAGCCACCAAGGCCCAAGTGTCTCAAGCACCCGAAACAAGTTGGGTATGTGGTGTATAAATAGCCCAAACCGAGAAACTAGCCGTTGGGGACGAGAACTCACTTTTTGCACTGCGCCAGACGCGCCAGGCGCTACCGCCGGACGCGCCAGGTGCTGTACGAAACAGCCCCGAGCAACTAGCCGTTACGACGCTTTTGAACAGCGCCGGACGCGGCAGGCGCAAAGCGCCAGACGCGCCAGGCGTAGCCCCGACGCGGTCCAGAGAGGGTGTAACCCAACCGACCCGCCGGACGCAAAACAAACAGCGCCGACGAACGCGCCAGCGCTGCAACAAAAAGCCCCCAAACAGCGCCGGACGCGTCCTACGCTAGTCTCAGCGTCCGTCGCTGTTGACAGCCCGACCAACGCCCGATCAAACGTCCATAACTCTTTCATCCGAACTCCGTTTTCGATGATCTTGGACTCTATGGAAAGCTAACTCAGAGGGCTACACAACCCACATGGTTACTTGATCCAAAGCTCAATGGATCAAAGCAGTATTCCACTCCAAAGTCAGTCCTAGTGTCCGAGAAACACCAGAACAACTTCTCCTTTGCAAATGTGCCAACACCACCAAGTGTACATCACCATGTGCATGTGTGTTAGCATTTTCACAATCATTTTCAAAGGAATTTTCTCTTGATCTCACCACGCCACTCGATCCTAACACATCGTAAAGTTAGATCGCACAAGTGGCACTAGATGACCGATATGCAAACAAGTTTGCCCCTCTTGATAGTACGGCCATCTATCCTAAACCCGGTCATAAACTTCTCTAAGCTCCTCATGACCGGCGAAATTAAATGCCCTATAGGTTATACCTTTGCCTTGCGCATTTCCATTCCGCTCCATCTCCAAGTGCCGATGCAACACATGCACCAACACGATCACCAAATGATATGATCCACTTCATATCATCACGTGACACTATTGGTCCATCGATCTTGACCTCACTTGCTCTTCACCGTTGTGTCGGTCCGTCGGCGCCAAGTCTTGCCCAAGCTTCACCGCCTCGTGGTCCATCACTTCACTGCCTCGACTTGCCCTTCACACTTGCAACAGGTCCATCAAGCCAAGCCTTGTCTTGATCTTCACCACCTCGGTCACATGACTCCATGTCATGTCTCATATGCAATAAAGCTCCTACATTGCATCATCACGTGTGAACTAATCTCCTGTGTATTATCTCAATCACACATTATTAGTCCACCTAATGTTGTCACTCAATTACCAAAAACCACAAGGGACCTTTCAGACGGGCAAACTGTGTGCCCGCCACGGAAAAGATTTTCAGGCACCACGCAAAATCATTTGGTTACTAGTTTGGGTTGAACCCATTTAAACCCAGAAAAAAAAATGAACCCATGTCTAACCTATCCAACCCAGCTTTTCGTTAAACCCAACCTAACCCAACCCGTTAAGTCAATCAAATCATTTTCACCCATCCAAATGTAACCAATATAAAACCCAACCTACTAAACTCATTTTAAATCTAACCCATTAGCAGGCCTAGCGAAGAGATTCCATGATGGCAAGACGAACGTGGTGGTTGATAAGAATATAAGATCCACGCGCGCATGCTGCATGTGCTCCCTTCCCTATGTATGTGTATCGATCGATCAGTAGTTGATCGGCGGCATGAACAATTCCGATCGATCCACCGCTCGCGTGCTGCTCATCCCTAGCTAACGCAGCAGTATAATGCATGTGCATATCACTAAATTACTGTTGAAAATCAAAACGAAGCTCATCACCTAGTCATTTTGTTTTCTGATACGTACGTACTTAGGGAATGCTTTTAATTTAATTAATTATTTTTTTAGAAGAAAACAAGAGCTTATATTACATCAATAACTGACATCATTACAAAGTGGATACATTCTTGGGAGATTACAATCTAGACTTTCATACATCCATGTACGATCTAGACGAGAAGAGAAAGCAATCTTAGCTAAATCAAGGAAATGCTCAAAATTGGCAGCCGACAAGAGCAGAGGATGTGGTGGGCCGTGGATCGACATGCTAGTGAGCGGCCCAA
Organism: Hyparrhenia diplandra; assembly: GCA_015847255.1. Lineage (NCBI taxonomy): Eukaryota > Viridiplantae > Streptophyta > Magnoliopsida > Poales > Poaceae > Hyparrhenia > Hyparrhenia diplandra. The sequence goes on from JADLZK010010070.1 coordinate 95,413, forward strand.
CAACTCTTCCTCCTTCCTCCTCCGACTTACTCCCTCCGTCCTAGGATATAAGGCGTAACTATCTCGGGTTCAAAGGCCAAGAAACATATTTATTTTTCTCTTTCAATAGTAGTATTAGTCTATTGATATATGTGCCTCTAGAGAGAGAGCATGCCTTATCATGGGACAAGAATAAAATGTAGTTACTGTAACACCCCTGGTGTTACTCTCACTAAAACTTGACATGTCATCATGATCATTGCAGAGCATGCATGATTAGCCCACCCTGTGTTGCATTGAACTAAAATAAGTTTATTTTATGTTTGGATGCATTGTCGGTCGAAAAGACGCGAGAGGAATCAGATTCCGGAAACTTTTCCCCTTTGTCGGAAACCCTAGTTTCTAAACCCTAATTTGTCCCCTTTTCTTTATTTCAAAATCTATCAAGAATTTGGGTATGGTTATTAAAGCAAAAAGGTAGAGTTTTCAATTTTGAACAAAGTTGGTATTTTGAGTTTTCAAAGTTTAGTTCAAAATTTTAAAGTAATTTTGAATTCCAATGAAACCCTTTCTACCCCCTTTTCTCTATTTCAAAATCTAGGCAAAATTTGAGAAAAATTCCAAAAGCTAGTTTGTAGATCTTGTTGAGGGGAACAAAAGTCATGAACAAAGTTTTTCAAGTTTTTACATGATTTTAAAAGTAATTTTGAATTCAAATTTCAAAATTTTGAACTGCATTTCAAAAAGTCATATTTAGAGGCCGAATTTGAAAATCTTCCAATTGTGAAAATTGTAGATCTTGAAAAATTAAGGCAAGTTGCTTTTTGGAGATTTTTGAGTTTAGTTCAAATTTTGGGAGTAATTTTGAAAATTCAAAGTTAGGGTTAGAGATGAACAAGAACCCGACCCCTCACCTCGCGCCACCGCCGGCGTCAAGCCGGCGCGCCGCCGTCCACCGGCGAGCCCGCGCGAAGCCGACCACCTGGGGACCTTCTCGACCTCGCTGGCCACCTGTCCAACCTCTCTTCTCTATAAATACCCCGTCATCGCCGCCGTTTTTCCATTTTCCCCAATTCGCCGCGCCGCCGAACCGCTTCCCTCCGCCGCCGTCGCCGGCGCCGCCGCCGCTTCACCGTTTGCCAAAACCGCTAGCCAGCAGCTTCGCAACTCCCTCACCTTCCTCTCGAAACCCGGCCGCAACCCCTTTCGTCACCGGAAACGCCGCCGCGAGCCCGTCTTCCCCGACGCCGTTCGAAGCGCCGCCCGCAAGCCCGCCGTCGTCGACCTCCTTGCTCCGGTGAGCTTTTTGCTTGCCTTTCTTTGCGTTTTCCTTCCCTCTCGATGATCTAGTCGTGAGCGGCTCGTCTTTCTTTCCGTCGTGACCCCAACTCGCCGGAACGCCGCCGCCGTCGTCGCCGCCGACCCACCCACCTCCGCCTAGCCCCGCCGCAATCGAGCCCCGTTCGGCATCGCGGTGAGCTCTGGCCGCCCTCCTTCTCTCCGTTTTCTTTTTGGTCCACCGCCGACGCCGGAACGCGGCCGCGCTGCCGCTGGCGTAGCGATGGGAGCTAGCGTCGCCGCCCGGTGAGCACACGCGCGTGACACATGAATGTGTCGGGCCGCTTTAATCGTAGCTTCGAGGAGGCCCAACACTGCTCACTGCCGGCCGCCACTGTTCACAGCAGGCCGGCCCGTCTTGTACAGTAATGGGTCATGTACGAGTACTGGGCCGTGCACAGTAACAGGCCGAAAATCAACCCAGAACCCTTTTTCATTTATAAAATGATTTATTCAATTTCATTTATTTGAATAGTGTGCGATTTTGTAAAATTTGTATAAATTCAAATACTAGCTCAAAAATTCTAAAAATTTTTATGTAGCCTTCCCATGGGTATGTCTATCCATGAAAAATATGAAACTTGAATTTTGAATACTTTTGGCATGATTTAAAAATACAAAATTTAATTGAAAAATGCATCTTCCTTGATTTTTAATAATTATTTTTTTATCCAAAAATCATGAAAATTATTTTGGTACTGTTTTATGACATGATCTACCTGTACAAAAATTTTGAGCTTGTTTTGAGAAAGTTAAAATTTTTATTATTTCATGCCCTATTATTTCATGTGTAAAACAATTTGTTTTATGCTTTCTAACTTAGGATTTTGGGTAGATTTTGGGTTGTTTTGTGAACCCTAAACCATGTCATTATCAAGTGGTCCTTGAGAACTCCTTAGGCAATGGTGATGATATCTCGTAGAGTAGTTCAACAAGTTGGTTTTGTTGGATTGCAACTTTATCGTGAAGGAAAGTTGTACTCAAATGTTTATCGTTTCATGCACTCTCGCGCATCATGTTTATATGCATGGCATCATGTTAAGCATGTATTATTATGTCGTATAGTGAACGAGGGTGATCGAGAAGTTGTTGACCAAGCCGCCGAAGAAGGCTATCCGGTTGACCCGAGTTCGAGTATTGTGATCCATCGTCCGAAGTCGGGATATTTAGTCAATCAAGGCAAGCCCGGTTCATTTAAACGTTCCTTGTGTTTTTACAAAGCTTTATATCACCTTTGCTTTATACCTTTGCATTAGGTGATAGAAGTTGTGTGATAACCTAATTGGTGCATTACCATTCCTTGGTTATTTCAATATCTACCTTGATAACCCGTTTTGATAAAAATGCTTAGAGATGCTTAGCCTTGCTAATTTAGTTAGACTTTTGAGTCAAAATGTGACAAGTCTCTTATGATAGCCCGAGTGGGCATTTGATGAACAAGGATGTTATATGATGAAACCATACTGGGTTATGGTGTTTAATTTGAGACCGGTCGGGTAATTTGCACTGAGAATGGAGTCTTAGTGTAGTATTTCCGGCTTGTCGATTAAGGACCGTTCGTTGTAAGCAATGTGGACCGAGACTATGAAACATAATCGCGCGCCGAGGTCTTGGACCAATGGCACGCCTCTGTGCGGCGCCGCCCCGGGGACGATCGAAACTAGTTCCGGACACATACTCCGGTAAGCCTAATCTTGGGGGTGTCAAATCGGAACGCATACAAACCGCCTTTGGGAGTGGAGAGATGGTGGGAGTACGTGTTACCCTCGTGGGTTAAAGTCCCGGATTGAGGCGTACGGTACTCTCGGGTGGCGTGGGGACGCGGTTCCGTTTTGAGTATACAAGAAAGGGTTGATATATGCAAGCTTAAGTGCTACATATGTCGTGTGGAAAGAACTCCCAATTTGGGTTAATCGATTTCGAAATCGCCGTGCTTCTCGGATATGGAGACTCGGTTTCCGACTTATATCGTAGATTAATTATGGGAACGAGAGAAGAGTTGGAATAAGTGATGGAGTATCTAAGAAGTGTATGTTCTAGTATAAGATCACCTAGAGTAGGTGAGAAACTAAATTGGAATTAAAATGTTGAACGATCTAAAACCGGTTGATTTGAGTCGGTTTGATCCAGAGGGCGACGAAAGAAGTGCGGGATTGATTCAAGGTTAATACCACATCGCTTTGTTGAAGTAGAAGAGTGTTGGTATTTATTAAGTGCAAAAAGAATATAAAGGGTTCCTAAGTAATACAGAATAAATATACCATTGTAGCTTTTTGGGAGTATTCAGAGTATCGTTATTTATATTTTCCACGAGGGAAGCAATGGTAAAGACTATGATAAATTACCATCATGTATCTACTAACTTATTATATCAACTAAACTAAAGTGAGGGGTAAATAATGTATATGATATGATTAATAATTAATAGCACTTAACCGGGAGAATATTATAATATAGAATAGATAACTAGGTCGAGAGGACAACGGGAGAGATCTAGGTTCCTGAATACTTCTCTAGTACTTTGGTTCTTGAGTAACTAAGGCATGAAAAGGGTATAGCGATTATATAAGAACACTTGAACAACGGTACCGTCGATCCTCTAAAAAGACTGAGGAAAAGGTGATCGGGGAAGGCCGCCAAAAAGCTCTACGAATCACCAACCCGAACGTGGTGGAATACAAAGACCTGACAGGGCTGTCACCCCTGGGGCTACCACAACTAACCGTGGGATTGGGCGCAATCTAAGGTAACCTCTAGTCTAGACACCATGTCCACACTATTAATTACTACTCTAATCATCATGAATAACGAGCACTCAATACGGCGAAGATCCCATGCAATTATATAACAACTATATTCTAATCAATAAATGAAAGGCATAAAAGTAACTAGAGAAGATAAATATATTAAAGCATAAGTCTAATAGAGTTGAGATACAAAGATATACCTTAACGCTGAAGACTTCTCGAGAACGAGGAGCGTAGCTCCTCCCTCCCTAACTCTCTACTAGATCTATTCTATTACATTGTAGCCGTCTAATCTAATTCTCCAGTCGTGCCTCTATCCGATGTATGAGATGATCCGAAATTGATCTTATCGGATGATTGATGATTGAAGCCAGGGGGTCTAGGGGTCTATATATATGGGTCTTCTCCGTCCCTTCGCCTTCGGCCAGCAATGCGGTACTAATCTCGTGTTTGATCTTAATCCATCTCGTGCTTCTACCGACGCCCTCGGATCAAACCGACATCAAACAACCGGTTTTGATTGCGTCTTAGAGGCGGTGGAGGAAGCTTCCGAAACAGGGGGTTGATTGGCGGCCAAGCCAGGCCGTCGGCACGATTATTGGCCGATCGCCCCGAGCGAGGCCCGCTTCGGTCCCGTCGTGCGTCGTGGCTTCTCGGACCTTCCGGACTCCTAATTTCGGGTGTTAAGTCTTGATCACGTCGGGATTAGTGCGGAGCCTTCTAGAGCCTTTCTCGGAGTTGGATTGCATTACGTCGCGTAGTTGTATGGCTCGCGTAAGTGCGGTGTTTTCTGTTTAGTCCTCGCAAATCATAACTTCACCAAAACTCGTGGAAATATGTTAGTGACACCCTATTCTAAGTTGGTATTATTATTTCTACCAGTGAGGCGGAACAATGGCGCAGTCGAGCGCTTCCGCGTGGGTCCAAGGAAGATGAGGAGCACCTGGAAGAAGAGGCTCAGCAGCACGGCTGCCCTTATCTCCCAGTTGCTGTCCTGTTGTGGTACCGGAGGGTTGAAACCCATCACCCGCCGCCGCGCTGGTTGCCGATACATGCACAAATAATTGCGACATCAATTATATTGGTATATATGCTATACAAATATATTCGTTGTTCATCTTTCAGTAGTAGTATGTAGCGCACGGTTAGAACACAGCATTTTATTTTATTCTATTCTACCAAGGAGCTTCTAGTAGATTATAGCGAGGTATAATTATAAGAACTCAACTTTATTCATAAAAATATTGTTATACATCTATTTCTTTTGGTTAAAAGTTATAATTGTGGAGATCGAAGGTTAGGATGCAAACCAAATGTGGCTATTACCTCCTTTTCTTGAGATTCCTGTAGAGTAAATAAACATGTAATATATTAATTAAGGGCGCAATTGGTGATTGTTTGCTATTTATGTCACACAGTAATTACGATCTATTTATAATCCTTATTTCAATAAACCAAAAAAATCAAAAGGAGAAAATAAGTGTCAAAGACTACACCAAACGTCACAGATGCCATGTTCGATCCACCGTATGTGTTGATCATCCTATTTAGCCATTGCACAGCTAGCGGTTTACTTTTATCTCGATTGTCTGATTAGATTATAGATTCAAGCAAGACGGAGCCTCAAACACCATGCAATCAACTAGTCATGTGTCAAACAAAAAGTAGATCACAAAATCAGTACTGTATTCTTTTTCTATTTAATGTAAAAACAGTTATGTATTTTAGAAATTAAACCATATTTCTATTTTTTTAAAAAAAATAGAAAACCATATTTTGAAACCAGCTAGATGACTAAATTTGTTTGGTTTCAATAGTCGAGGGTGTCCCATACCTAGTTTCATAGTTCAGGTTGAAAATCGAACTGCCATGTAATTAATAGAGTTGGAGGGTTGGAAAGTAAACTTTGCTTATATATAAATTTAGCACAAATAGATAGAGATTTCAAAGTATTTATACATACTACATATTAAAAATGAATAGTAGGCAACGCAAAAGGTAAGTGTTTTTTGTCCAAAAAAAGGAAATGTGGGTATATATTAAACAAAAACTTGTAAATCCTAATGCAGAATGGCCTCATCCACAGGGATTTGAAAAGCAATTATTTGGAAGAATCCATTTGTTCCAAAGGACCCATAGGAATTTTGGCTATACTTGAATCCTTGAGAAATCATTTTGTTTTTCCTCCGTTTCAAAGAAGCCCTTACGAGGACCTTGAAGTTGTTCTATTGTCACTAATTAACGAGGCTAAATCCATATTATAGTTATTTGTCGGGGATATATCTTTTCATTGATGATAAAATAGATTTAGATCGAGCTACACGTACACATAAATATAATCAGCATAGTTTTGGTGCCATCCCATTTTCTCGAGGATGATGACGAAAAAGATTTCGCGAGCTACACTCGACATATATATGGACATATATAATGCAAGTTGATGAGAAAAAAGGAAAATGACAAGTTGTATGCATGCATGGTACACTGTGGATCAGTAATGTTTTAGATGCAAATTAAACGAAAAATGAAACAAAGGGAAAAAACAAAATACACATACACCAGCAGTCGGTTGTTGCGACCCACTTTGTTACTTTATTATTTTGCGCCTCAGATCATCCGGCCGGATCAGCTGCAAAATTTGAGCTGCATGCTAGCTATTTATATATATGGCGGTGTGTCGGCCGGCCAAGCTACTAGCTAGCTTATATATCTGCATATGCAATGCACGCTGGGCTTGTATATTTGTTTGGTGGTCCTGCTGTGTGCGCGTGTGGGGTATATATATATCCTCGATCCCATGCATCGTCGGTGTGGTGTAGCATAGGAAATGGAATAATACATTACGTGTGAGGGTGCATGCACCACCTCGCTTTGCAATTTCCAGATCATATAAAGCGGTGACGCTAATAACTAGCTTGTTGTCGACAACCCGACACTAGATGTTGAGTCGATGGAATAAGTCTTTTTCTGCCTCTGCAAGTAATTTGTCCTTCACGCACATACGCCGGGGACGCTGGAGCTCCCGTACGGAGGCTGTGGGGCTATAGATGTCCATGTAGCCCGTGACCCGTCAGCACGGCGGCGTGGCCTGGCCCAAGCACGCTTGCGGCCCGGTGGCCGGGCCTGCCCGGCCGACAACGGCCTCGGCATCAGGTCGTAGATGTTTGGCCCGTGGCATGGCCTGGTCAAATAGGTGGCCCAATGGGGTGGTCCGGTGCATATATCGTCGCCGGCCTGCTTAAAGGTCATTTAAAGGCCCCGGTCCCGAATAGGTCGATGAATCACTCCTCACTCGTTCTGTCTCCCTCCCCGCCGTTCCCCGTCTCCCTCCCAGCGCCCTCGCTAGAACGCGAGCGGCGAAGTTGCCACTGCGCCCGACGCTGCCCGCCAGCTGTACTCCTCCCACAACGACCTCCCGCAGGCGCGTTTATCCTCGAGTGCCCCGGCCGTCGCTCCATGCGAACCGCGGAGCACCTCCAGACGGCGAGCATGGCGCCCACCGCCACCTTCCACACCACCGATCTACATCGAGGCTTCGAGGGCAAGTGCACCGACACCGACTCTACGCCAAGGGCGAGGGGCACCACCACCTTCCACGCTGGCGACGCTCGACCGCCAGCGGCGTGATCTCGGCCTTCCACGCTGGCGGCACTCCGCCGCTAACGGGCGGGCAATGGGGCGGCGGGGAGAGGACCACGGCCGGGCGACAAAGAGGCTGGGCAGGGGAGGCCTTCGACTCGCGACGGCGGCCAGGGATGCCGCCGGGCCGACCCGATGGCCCAACAGCACGACGGCCTGCTGAGGGGCGGCACGGGCCCGTGCTGGGCCGGCACCATCCGGATGGCCATGGGAGACGGGATGCTACTCTCAACCCTAGGGAAAGAAACGGTCTACATTGCGGGAGTAATTCGCTCCATAATACCAGATTTTTTGTCCTTTTAAAATTCATAACTTTTACTATGCATCTAGATGTATAAATGCGAAAATGTTTTATCGTTTGGGATGGAGAGGGATCGAGTAGAAGCTGGCTAGGTAGGTGAAGACAGCATCACGTTCGATCGCATCATATCTATGTTGTCCTCCAATCTATTCTAATAATCTACTCTATCCGGATTCTGGTGCTTTCAATTGCAGTGCAAGGAGAGCAAGGCACACAGCAGAGAGGGCAGGACGAACTAACGTGCATGCATGCATGAAAGTGTCCCGGCCAATCTATGGCATGCCTTGAGCAATCTCTGTATATTACCTGTGTACACATATACATTTTCAAAAACCAAAGAACCGCCGCGCCTCCAATCCGCACTCAGTGTCTCGGTCGGTGTGACTGAAATCCAATATCTGTTGTACCTGATGATGTACAATGTGTTGGAATTGATCTCAAAGGGGCCCAGGCCCAACGGCTGGCCCATTCCCCTTGATTACGCCCTGATCGGGGGCGTCTAACCCTAATGGTTAGTGGGCCCCGTCGCATTTAGGCTATAAATAGAGGTGGGGGCCGGCTGCAAGCCTTGTTGAGAAAAAACGCGAGTTTTACGCCGCCACTTCCCTCACCGTCCACTCCCGATTCTCCACCCGATCGAGATTTGCGCACCCAGCGGCGGGAAGCACCACCGACGGACCGACGCCATCACTGACATCGCCATGGACACCACCGGCGCTGCCTCCACCAACTCCACTGACGGTCTACTTCTTTCACTTTTCACTATTAGTAGTAGAATAGTAGATGTAATCTAGGATAATCACTCTTGTCATCGTTGTTATTGTTGTTCCCCAATCCGATTTTGCACTAGATCCTACATTGTTATTTCTATCAATGGTATCGCCGATCTAGTATGTAGATCGGGTTTTGGGAATTGAATTCGCAAGAAACAAAGACGCAAATCAAGAAAGGAAGCAAGTTACCCTAGCGCAAGAACAAGAACGAGAGAAGATTGACCCGATCCGCTTTGGATGGGGCAAAATTCCAAACACAAAACTTAACCCTAATCGATTGGTCCGGGAAAGCAAGATGCTAAGCGAAAGAACAACCGGATTTAGCGGGCTTGGCCCTCTACCGAACTCACTAGGAATTCGACGCCGGCAGTTCATTGTCAGCTACGAGAGCGCAAAAGATGGGCAAAGGGCACCGCCGGTCGGACATCTTCCCGACGGCACAAGGCTCGGCCAAAGAGCGGCGCCGCTCGGGAGGGGGATCGGCTGTGGCGCCATCACCTAGATCCCGCCCCGGTGCATGGCAGCATTTGTTAAGGCCGCTATGCACCGGACGAAAAAGCATGAGCTAGAGAAAGAGGGAGGCCGGGCGGCGGCAGGTCTCCGGCAGGTGGCCGTCGTCCGGCCGGGCGTATTGTCACCCCACTTTTAATGGGTTGTTAATCACACGTATTAGTGCGAGGATCAAGCCGCTAATACGTTTTATGAGACAAGAGTGACACCGCATTTATTTATAAAAAAGTGCAGAAGCTTTTATTGATAGGATAAATAAGGTCTTACATAAGTGCCGCGAGGTCACTATCTTAGAGGTTACACAACGGTGGATAAATCTAAGCCAAGTCGCGGGCTAATTATTTATTTATCGTAGTGCCTTTCTGCCAGCACATAGTGGCTCCTATCATGTCACACCCACAAGCAACTTGAGCGTAGTCGAAACCCCAGTGTCAACATCCTGGTCCTAGAAACTCCAAAGGCGTAAACGCCTAATCATCCTTCATTGCCTTATTGTGGTCATCGTGAGTCAAGTCCCCATCCGAGCCTAACTGGAAAATTAACAAAGGTGAGTACAAAAGTACTTTCGCAAGTCCACACTGGGGGTTGGTGGTTATTAGGGAGTTTTGGGCCCCTAGCGGTGTGTCTCTAAAACCGCCATTACTAGTTCCCCGATCAAATTGTATGGTCATGCGCTTCACAAGACACAAGCGGTTAGCATCCAACGAGGGGTTAAACTAATCATAGATGATCCGCCCTAGCGGTTGCCCAATTCCAAGGACGTGGCTATTGAATAGATTTAAAATAACTCTCTACGAGAGGTGTACAAATTTCCCCACACGATGGACATACTCTCCACGGATCAGCGAGCAAGAATAGTCCAACAAGATCCCGACCGCCCGGCAGCCATCCTAGGTTTTTCCATATAGTTCCCACCACGGTTTCTCGAGTGGATTGGAAGGATAACACGCCACCCTAAGGATGATGCATCACCCTAGACAATATGGTGATACCAAATCACCTTACGACTTTACTAGGTAATACCTAATTACCCAACCTATACCGTCAACCTGAGTAACCCAATCATAATCATCAATATGTGCCTCTAGCACCGCGCCACTACGCCCCACACACTTTACGTGGAAGATCGCCAAACATCCACATCCAACCAGGACAATGGGGCCACTCTCCCCACGCCGCTCTCGATAGACCGTTTGCCTTCGACCTCCTAGGTTAGAAACTATACTTTGACCTAACGGGTGTGAGATCAGTCGCCCCATCTCGACGTGTGGATGTGCGAATATCGCACTAGGGGATGGTCTATGAACCGGTCCTTAGGGAGGCGAGCATCTCCCGCGGGATTCATCCCGATTGTGACTAGTCTACCTCCATGTAAGCTGTCACCACTCACCTTTTTGTTGATGGTTCACATTATTAACTAGGTTACACTAGTCTTACTTAGTCATATTATATCATCAAGCATCATCTCATTCACATGTCAACATAAATCATGATTATCATCTTATAAAAGTAGGTTGGTTATTTTAGGTCAACATTATTAAGGGAGGGGTAAGGACTTGCCTTGGTTGTATCGTCGTTAGGCTCCATGGGATGTAATCGAGGGTTGCAATTCTCTCGATAAAGATCTTTCGTTGGCTACTTCCCGCTCTACGAGAATTACAAAATTAATAGGGCAATTGAATAGCGACAAAAATGAATCATGTGATAATATATAAAACCAGTAGCAATGGATAAAGCTCGAATTTAGAAAAAAAGTAAGTGGTTTGACCCAATTTGGAGTTACGGTTCCGGAAGTTATGATTTTAGAAGCTTAATTCTAATTAATAAACAAGGTGGTTTTTTTATGTCATTATTTTATTAATGTAAAATGTAATAAAAAAATCATGACAATTATCTCCACATGATCTAGTTTATTTACATATTTTTCCTGGAATTTTCTGAGGTGGGAACATGTACTTATAGCATTAGGGGTACAGTTTTTGATTCGGGTAAACCTAGCATTTTCCACTCCGTTTTTCTCTTTGCAGCTGCCTACGAGGGTGACCCGTGGGCCCGGCTTGCCCACGTGGCCGTAACGGGGAGGGACGGAGGCGTGACGGAGGGGGCGCGTGGCGGCTCTGGTTGGCTCCCGTGTGACTGCCAGATTCGGGGATGACGGCCAGGGCGCCGCCCGCCTCCGCCGCCTTCCGACGGGCGAGCCGCCACGCGCTTGGCCTAATGGCCCTCCCCGCCCCGAAGCTCACCGCGAGGGGGTCTTTCCGCTGCTGCCCGAACACGACGGTGGGTGTCCGGGCAGCGGCGGTGGTCCCATTTCTGCTGGGCGGCGTGGTGGCGGTTGTCGACGCATCGCGACCTTTCCAACCTAGCACTTATGCCAGCACAATAGTGGCTAATAAGATGGAAAGGAGTGGGGAAGGGAAATAGAAGACTCACGGGATCGCTAATCGCGCTGCCCGGGACGATCAATCGCCGGGCTGCCTTGAACCCTAGCTCGGGCACAAGGAAATCGGGAAAGTTGGGGGAAACTGCCTAGGGCGGATTGAGTAGGAGGGAGATGGGCTGGGCGTGAGCACGAGGTGTTCTAGCCCCCGAGGGAGTTCTCGCTGTTCGGCGAGGCGGAATGGGAGCCCGACGGGCTATTTATAGCTCCGCCACTACAAGCGCCCCTGCCGTGGTCCTCTCGTGCCGATACTTTCCGGCAGCGGGTCAAGGTGCGCTGGCGTGGGCTTGCCGGCCGTGGCGGTCGTCGCGAGTGTGGGATTAAAGGCGCTCCGTGACCGGATCAGTCGCGGTCACATCACGGGCTGCCGGCATTGATCAGCGAGCTTCGGCCGTCTTCAGCGTCGACCGGTGCCGCTTGGAGCGACTCAGCTCATCGCAGCACATGGCCGAGCCGCTGCGTGCGTCGTCGCGTAAAATGCCGGCTGTCGTGCTCGCGGCGGTAGTGGCGGCGGGCTCCGCCAGCGAGCGCGAAGTGGCATTTGTCGCGGCGGTCGATCGCCGCCGCGCGCAGCGCCTCGACGCTGAGTAGCCGAGCCGCTACCGCGCTGTCCATCGCCGTGCTTGACGCCGTCGTGCTACATCAGCTCCATGGTCTTCCCCTTCTCGGCGGTGATGCAGCGGGCCGAGGCAGTGGCTGGGCGGGTACGGTGTTCTGCCGAACGCCGCCTGTCCAAGATCGAGGGAGGAAGAAGGAGTGGGTCCCGTCGCGCGGTAGCGATGGAGGAGAGAAGAGAGAGGGGCGGGCGAGTGGCTGATTGGGCCGGCCCACGCGGGAAGGGGAAGAGAGGAGAGAGGGAAGGAGAGAAGGGAGGTGGGTTGGGCGGTTGCTCTTCTCCTTCTTCTATTTCTTTTCTCTTTTCTTTCTTTTCTCTCTTTATTTTCTTATTCTTTTAGTTATGTAACTCCATTTAGGTTCCACCAAAATTTCCAAAAATAAATTTAAGAGATCAAGGTAAATAGAAACTACCAAGGTGTTGGGTTAAAACACGATTTTCGAAAAAAGTTCAAATTTTTAGCGAATTTTAAAATGGCCAAAATTCGGGGTGTTACAGGCGACGCCCATCGCTGCCGTGCGGCTGCTAGGAAAGGAGAAAGAGAAAATGAGAAGTTTGGGTTAGGGTTAGTACCGGCCTGGGTTTTGTTTCTCCGATTTTCTATCTCGACCATCGGATCAGACCCAAGATGGCTGGACGGCTCAGATCAACCTGCGTAGCGAAGTGGGCCTGTGGTCGTTTTTGGCCCAAGCGGGCGGAGCGGCGCGGGCGTGTTAACAGGCCGCAGGCCGTATTGGCCATTGGGCCAGATGGTTCGTGCCGGCCCAGTAAGCAAGGGAATTCAGTTTCCAATTTCTCTTTCTCAAAGAAATTAAAAAGGAGGAAGAGAACTGGGCCGCCTGCTAGAGTTGGGCCGGCTCGGTTGCAGATTGGGCGCTGCAGGCCGGACTGGGCTGTCTCGCCGCATTAGGCCGGCCCATTTCGTTGTGGGCGGCACGCACAATCAGGCCTTTGGGCCAGATTGCCAAATAAGGATTGAGAAATGCTTTATTATTTTTCAGAAGCAATTTAGAATAATATTAAATCGAGTTTTTGCACAAGTTTGCTCTCTGTAAAATTTTTGCACCAACGTGAATTATTTTCCAGAGAGTACCACAGTATCTAGTATGCTTCTGAAAATAGATTTGGCATGTTTCCGCTGAGCAGGATAGTTTGTTATTCTCTTATTAAATTGAACCAACGGGATATTTAATTTGAGAAGCTGAGATTTTAAGCTTAAGAGATTTTAAAGCACAAGAATTTTTAGGATGTTGCTATTTTTTGACCAACGTTAATTATAGCAATATTACAATTTCAAGTTTAGCAAGTCATAGCAAGTTGTTTTAATTTTTCTTTCTGCAAGAAGATACTCGTAGATTCTCTTATTAAATTGAACCAACGAGATATTTAATTTGAGAAGTTAAGATTTCAAGCACTAGTAATTTTGTAATGTTGTTATTTTTTGACCAACGTCAATAATAGCAATATTACAATTTAATTTGAGAAGCTAAGATTTCTAAGCACAAGTAATTTTTGTAATGTTGTTATTCTTTGACCAACGTCAATAATAGCAATATTGCATTTTTCAAGTTTCAAGATTACAGGAATGAAGCAAGTTATTTGTATATCTTGATTTTGACCAACGTTAAATTAAGATATGCAATTATTTCAAGTTTAAATATTGATGTTCTCGATAATTATTTCAGATATCACAAAGCAAAGATCCGAGAAAATCCCCGTGATAGAACAATGGCCAGTCCTTGAGCCTTGCCCCAGATGGAGGCAACTCATCCATACCAGTACCTCGAAGCAAGTTTACGAGCTACGGCTATTTAAGCAAGCTCGTCAGTGCACGTGGTGCAAAGACAATGGGCATTGGCTGAATAAATGCCCTAAGTACAAGAGATACTGTCAGCAAAGGGGGATTATATAGAATGAGGATCCATAAGAAAGATAGATTAAGGTGACCACCGGTGTTCAAAAGCTTAATTTCAAGCCATAGTAAATTTATCTCTAGTCTTAGCAGTGGTCTTCACATTTCAGTTACATGATTTTATTTATGTTTCCTCCTCGCCTAGATTTTTTATTCTAGTTTTTCAAGAATGTGAGACTATGGCTACGATTACCATTTTTTGAAAGATTATTGTTAGCTAAAGGTTAATAATAAATGTGTGGGTCTTCCCTTCCGATAAGACACGCTTTATTTATTACTTATGTCTCGAGAATAAGAATATTGTATGTAATAAGAATGAGAACGCATTATCTATTAATGCAAGCAAAGAAAAAGAAAATTGATTCCTCATCAAAATTATGGCAATCGCGATTTAGGCCATATTTCGAGGGGGAGAAAAGAATGCTCAAGCAAAGAATCAATCCTCTCACTACTAGATTTTTCGCAGAGAAAGGAGCTAAGTTTAAGCGGGAGTGCTAGAATTGATCCACAAGGACATTTGTGGACCTTTTCCAAAGTGACACTTGTGGATGTTTTTGATTCCTTCATCACATTCACCGGTGACTACTCTATGGGTATATTATCCAATCTAAGAAAGTTCTAAAGCATTAGGTAAACTCAAGACATTCAAAGCTGAAGTTGAAAATCAAGTTGATTGAAAGATCAAGGTAGTAAAATCAGACTGTGGGGGGAGTGTTACGGGCGTAATACCCCTTATGGACGGCGAGAGAACCCTTACTCCATTGTATGCGAGTGAGGGGATCCCCAACAGAGGCGAAGTATTTAACCCAAACAAACAAAAGCTAGATCCCAAGTCAGCAAGCTGCCATTTCATTGGCTATCTAGAAAAATCAAAGGGATATCATTTTTTTTTTATCCAGACAGATGCACCAAGCTTATAGAATCAAGACATGCTAGTTTCCTAGAGGAACAGATGATCTGGGGGAGCATGGTAGCGCGAGAAATCAACTTTAAGAAGAAGTGGGCATTCGTGCCTACTCCGAAGATGCAAGAGCCCTACATTGTTGTTGCTGAATCCACATCACGAGACCGCGGGCTGCAGCACCTGCCGACCGTTCCGCCTATGGCAAGAGCGACGGTAATCGAACCCGTCCCGGGGACCCGAAGTGAAGCCGTTGTCGCGCAAGAGCAGCAGCAGTGATAGCCTCAAAATTAACAACCCCAAGTGGACAAATTGCTAGTTACAAAGCCTTCCTCGCGCACCGCAAAGAGCTAGAAAATCTTTAATTTCAGATGACTACATTGTCTATGAAAGCGAAGAGGTTCGGATGGAGGGTGATCCCACTACATTTGAAATAGCCATGAGAAGCGCAAAAGCATCTAAGTGGCATAAATCCATGGAAGATGAATCGAGATTCATGAGCATTAGTAAAGTTTGAGAACCGAAAAAAATTCCTAATGGAGCCAAAACAAGAGACCGCAAATGGGTCTACAAGGTGAAACGTGACTCCAAAGGGGAATGTAGAAAAATACAAGGCGTGACTTGTGGCAAAGGGGTTTACCCAAAAGAGAAGAGAGAAAGGATTCTTTCGGGATCACAATAGCCCTAGTAGCACAGCTTTGATCAAGAATTACATCAAATAGACGTGAAGACGTAATTCCTAAATGGAGACTTAGAAGAAAAGAATACATGGAATGACCGAAAGGGTTTGTTGTGAAAGATAGGGAAAGAATGAGATGTTGCCTAAAAAAAATATGTCTACGGACCAAAGCAAGCAGCAAGACAATAGAATTTGAAGTTGGGTTTTAAAGAGAAGTTGAGGACAATTGCATGTATGCAATGTTTAAGAATGGGAAATACATTTTCCCTAGTATGCGTATGTGGGTGACATTCTACTAGCAAGTAGTGATGTTGCTCTCTACTGCGAGGAAATCAAAAGGTTATTGTCCCAAAATTCAGATATGAAAGACATGGGTGAGCTTTCCTATGATTGGGCATAGAAACTCGCCAAGATAGAAGTGAAGGGGTATTGGGATTGTCCCAAAAGCCATATATATAGAGCGAGAAAGTTTGAAGAAATTCAGTATGCATAAGTACAATTATTCACCTGCTCCTATTGTCAAAGTTGACAAATATGGGGGCATCAATGTCCCAAGAATGAGTTTGAATGCGATCGCATGAAAGCAGTTCCATACGCTTTAGCCGTCGAAAGTTTACAAGTATAGCAAGTGTGCACATGACCAGATCTAGTTTTGTGACCAGGGCTGCTTGGCGATATCAAAGTAATCCTAGTATGGAACACTAAAAGTCTAGTAAAGAAAGTCATGAAATATTATGCAAGGTAGAAGATCTGATTGCCTACGTAAAGTAGGATATTCAGATTTGCCTACTTGAGAAATGAAAGAATCTATATACTCTTGTACAAAGAACCGTATCTAAGATTATTGTCTGTTATGAGGCATTGGGACAGGTGAATTGGCTTAAGAAATTTATACCCGGTTTAAAGGTGGTTGATAGCATCTACAAACCACTAAAGTTGTATTGAAACAACAAGCCAGCAGTACAATGTACTCACAACAATAAGTCAAGCAATGTCGCCAAGTATATTGACATAAAGTATTACATTGTGAGGGATAAAATTCAGGATCACGTCATTAGTTTTGAATGTATAAGCACGAGAAAAGATGCTAGCGGATCCGCTTATTTAAAGGCTTACCACCCAACATGTTCGAGAGAACATGTAACCGTATGGGTTTAAGGGAAAGCACGTGATTCCCGGACGACAAGGGGCCAAGGTGAGAATTCATCTCTAAATAGAAAGGTGCTTGTAGTTGTCAAGTCTAACGGTTATGACTGTGACGACGAAACATGCTCAATGCATCGCTTTGTGAAGGGGTGGGTTAATGAAGCATAAGACGGTAGATGAGATCAAGGGGGGAGAATGTAAGAATTGATCTCAAAGGGGCCCGAGCCAATGGCTGGCCCATTCCCTTGATTACATACGACGGGGCGTCTAACCCTAATGGTTAGTGGGCCCGTCGCCAAAGACGCGCTTATAAATAGAGGTGGGGGCCAGCGTAATCGTTTTTCTGAAAAACGTGAGTTTTACCGCCGCCACTTCCCCTCACCGTCCACTCCCGGTTCTCCACCGATCGAGTTGCGTGACCCGCCGGCGAAGCACCACCGACGGACCGAGCGCCATCACCAGAGCATCGCCATGGACACCACCGGGCGCTACCTCCACCAACTCCACCGGGGCGCTGCCTCCACCAACTCCACTGGCGGTCTACTTCTTTCACCTTTCACTATTAGTAGTAGAATAGTAGATGTAATCTAGGATAATCACTCTTGTCATCGTTGTTATTGTTGTTCCCAATCCGATTTACTGCTAGATATCCTCTGTTATTTCTATCACAATGTGCCCAACAAAATTAATTTTTAGAGTATAGCTAACTTACTTATTTTAGAGACAGCCATAAGCATCACCGCCTCTGTAAATGTACCCTAGCATTTTCAGAGGCAAGTTCCTAAATACCCCAAGGATATCTCCGCTACTCCGCTAGATCAAACATCCCACAAGGTAGGCTCTGATGTCTTTTTTATAACAAGCACATATATTAATTAACAGCACAAAGTTGTTAAGTGGGTAAAGTTTACCCACTGTACAAGATCAGAGCAGTCTGAATTGGACAGCTCGAGATATGAGCCTCGCAGAGGCGAGTTTATTGACACCGCTGGCTAAATCCTATGAAGTCCTAGCCTGTGAAGCAAGAATATGAGCGGAGGTATTTCAATTCCTAGAGATTTTGAAGACCTTGTATCCTCGCCCTGCCGCCATGTTCCTGGAAATTTGAGTAAAGATTCGAGCCTCCCATCTTGGAATGTTATCACCTGGGGCCGTATTCGTGTAGGTGACAAGTCGCTAATTATCGAGGAACGAGGCTTGTTGGCGTCAAGCTTGCTAAGGATGGTGCCCGCAAGAGCAAAGGGTGGCCACCTCCGCCATGAACACCAATGAAGCAAAGTGGCGGATGGGCCTTTATATAAACATTGAATTGGCGACCCACCGGAGCCGATGATGAAGACACCAAGACCTGCATTTCTATTTATGAGATGGTTTTGGTTAGGAGTAATAGAAGCGTCAGTGTACACCCGAGCTCCATCCAAGGTGACCGGTAAGGCAATCCTGTAAAGAGGCGCACAAGGCTGTTCCTGTAAAGCAAGAGTAAGAGTTTGGAGAGTGGTAGGAGTAGTCACCAAATTTTGAGAGTGCAAGGAGGAGTCCGTAGACGTTGTTGGTTCATTGTGTGCGCCTAGGCTCTTATGTGAGTGCTAGACTATGAACTAGCTCGGCCATTAAGCACTCCACCAAAAGGCGGGACTAAATCACGGGACGATGGCGAGTTGTTAACTCGTGGTCGATCCCGACAAAACAAACTTTCCTATCTAGGAAAGAATTCATTCCTATAATTTTTTGGAAAGTTTTCTATTTTTTAGCCAAAAATGAGTTATAAAGCTATACATATAATTTTTAACTTATTATACATATAACTTATTACATTACATGTAATACCTAACTTATACAAAGGTTAAAAAGTTACGTCTAAATTATTATATATAACTTATACATGTTATAAAGTTACCTCTAACTTATTATATATATAACTTATTACATCAAACACATAACTTACATACACTACAAAAGTTACGCCTAACTTATTATATATTACTTATTACATAAAATACATAACTTATACATGTTATAAAGTTACCTCTAACTTTTATATATAACTTATTACATCAAACACATAACTTACACACACTACAAAGTTACGTCTAACTTATTATACATAACTTATACATGTTATACAGATTACCTCTAACTTTATATATATAACTTATTACATGAAACAAAATTACATCTAACTTACACATATAACTTTTAGGTTATATAACTTATATTTCCAAAGTTAATATACATAAATTGCTATTAGAAAAAAAAAAAATCAACAAAAAAATCTTCAAAACATATTCGAGTGGGATCTAGTTTTGTTCATTTCGTCGCGTAGAACACACCGGTGCGGCGGAATTTAAAATGGATACACCATTTAGAAATTATAGCAATTTTAAAAAGTGGTTTTACTTTTTTCGCCTACATCAGCACGACATCAGCACATGTAAAAAAGAGAAAAAAAAATAGGAAGGAAGCTGAGGAAAGAGAGCGTTGTAGCTAAGTAAAGGCGGGGGCCATGGTCGGATCGACCGCGAAGTTAGAAGTAGAGATCCTTCAGGAATCTGGCTCCCACGAGCCTTCTATCAACTAGAGATCCTTCAGGATGGGAATGGGTCGGTCGACCCATTGGGTAAATTGACCCGACCCATACAAAAAAGTAGAGCCAATGGGTTACAGGGTTGTCCTTAAAGTTTAAAATGCCGATGGCAAAACGGGTGTACGGACAAAGAAATTCTATTTTTTCTGTTGTTTTTATTTGTCAGTGTTTTTTCTGTCGGTATACTGATAAAAATGATATATATCCTAGTTTCAATATCAGTATTTTTCATTCC
Source organism: Hyparrhenia diplandra (assembly GCA_015847255.1). NCBI lineage: Eukaryota > Viridiplantae > Streptophyta > Magnoliopsida > Poales > Poaceae > Hyparrhenia > Hyparrhenia diplandra. Next base: position 115,213 of record JADLZK010010070.1, read on the forward strand.
TGTCAGTGTGACTGACAGGAAAATTCTGTTTCTAGTGGTGCACTCGGCGGTAGGTAGGGGCCTGGCAGGAGACTCCACGACGGGTAATCAGGGAGCCGATGAGGAAATCAGCGGTGCCTAGGGTTAGTGTTTGTGGAAGCGATAAAGCGGCTATAGGAGCAAACTGTCTGTGATACCATGAAAGTGTAAAAAGTTTGGGAGAATACACAATACATTACTCAAAGACCAATGTTTGTGTACACATAGGCACCACGTTAACGGTGAGGAACAGGACGGCAGGTCAGTGTCGTAGCACGTTTACAGTCCAACGTATAGCTTGGTAAATGAGCAAACGATGGGAAGGGAAAGGAATGCACACGCATAGACGATGAACGAGCTGCTTCCTACTACTGGTCTTTGACGATGAGCTTGGCCTTGGCGTCCCCTCCTTGGATCTGGTACATGTCGCCGAGCCCCATGTGCGCCATGAGGAACCAGACAAGCGTGATGAGCTCGCCGCCGCGGCTGAGCTGCCGGACGTGCATGCTCCCACGGCACTTGGCTGCCGCATACATCAGCATCTCCCCCACACCCCCGTGATGACCTCCCCCACATGAGCTCCTCGTCTAGCTCCCGGAGTGCCTTGGCCAGGATGACCCCGTCGAACAGCGCCGACTTGCTCCGGTCACCCCTTCACCATGGACGGCTTCTCCGACGTGTTCACGCTCAGCAGCATCCTGCGCGCGTCGTCGTGGCCGTCGATCCAAGCCTCCCGGGAGCCGAAGAACCTCCGCACCTCCTCGCACGTGTCCCGATAGCGGAGCAGCAGGCTGATGCTCGCCGTCGCCGCCAGCATCTCCGGCTGCTTGACCAGCAGGTAGAGCATGTACTCCGACAGCGTCTCGGCGATGGGCCGCAGCCGCGCTCCGTCTGCCGTTGCTGCCCTTTCCTTGTCCTCGAGGCCGCACAGGTCGGTGGCAATGTGCCACATCAGTAGGGACTCATCCAAGTCACTGTGCACCACGCTGTCCATGATCAGCTTCAACTTCTCCTCCACGACCACCTCGGCCTTCATTTTGTTGATATCGTCGTTCCTCTCGATAGCCTTTTTTGATCTCCGTGGCATGCCGCTGGATGACACGCTTGCCAGGACAGTTGCAAAGCTCCATGATGTCCTGCTTCCCTTTCAGCTTGTCGGCCGCTGACTTGATGCCGTCGAAGACAAACTTGAGGACAGGGGCTGAGTCCTCACCATCCTGCTTGCGCAGTGGCACGTCTCGGATGAAGACCAAGTCGTCCACCATGTCCTCGACGTGCATCATCTCGGCGATCCTATGGAGCCACCACCGTCCACCTCTGTTACTAACACTGTAACTGCTCGGCTTGCCGAGGCAGTAGCCGATGAGGTTCAGTTGTGAGGTCTTCCACGACCAGCGCCGTGTCTGCCACCTCTTGGTGACCCGGCGCAGCCACGCCAGCCATCTGAGCCACCGGGACGACTCCTCCAGGTAGACCATGGCGCGGTCGGAGAAGAAGATCATGAGCAACGCCACCGCGTCGAGCACCAGCGCGCCGAGCAGCAGCCCGTACGTGATGCCGACGTCCACGCGCGGGATCCGGTGCCCGGGCTTGTCGAGGAAGAAGAAGATGAGCAGCGCGGAGACGAGGCAGGCGGAGCACACGCAGCGGAACACCCAGACGGTCCTGGTATAGGCGACGGGCGCCTTGGTGTACACCATGTCGTACATGAAGTTGAGCTCCACCTCGATCACCTCGAACGCCTCGCTCGCCTTCAAGTCATGGCTTTTGAGGAAGAAGGCCTGGCTCAGACGCCGCTCCCTGAAGCTCAGGATGACGTCGACGAAGAGCCGCCGGAAAACGAGGAAGAACTCATAAGCCCGAGCCTCCACGCTCTTGTTGCTAGCAGTCTCCATGTCGTCGTCCCTGTGCGCCTCCCTCCCAGCCTCGCCATCGGCGGCTATGGCGATCTGGACGGCGAGGCCGGCCTTTTCCCTGGAGTCGTACTCGGTCATGAGCTTGGCGTAGTTGGGCCCGGGTTCGGGGGGACCAAGGATCTTCTTGCGGAAGCCGTAGACGCTGCCGGAGTAGAGGGAGTAGATGCGCTCCGCGTACTTGATGATGCCGACGACGAACATGAGGACGGTGGCGTGGATCATGGGGTTGGCCTGCTGCAGGGAGCAGAAGAAGATGACGGCGCAGCGAAGAGCTCAAGAGGAGGCCGACGAGGAGGACGGAGCCACAGCTCGTTGTCCTCCAGGGAGTAGACGGTGATGGTGTCCGGTAAAAGAATTCCAATCGGGCCATCTGAAACGGGCGGCACGCCGACCCGGTCCGCTTAAGCACACGGTTCGAATCCGGTCCATGGCATGGCCTGGCCTCGCGTTGGCCCGCACGGCGCCGCGCTGCGTTCGTACCGGGAGTCGGGCCCGTGGGTCGGCACGCACACGCCCGCTCGCGAAGCGGCACGGCGCCTGCACGGCCTGAGCCGATTGGATGACCTATGATGAACTACAACCGTTGGATGCTCCATATATAAACACAATCCTAACCCTAGCACACTCAGTCTCTCTCTCGGCTCCAAAACCCCTCGGCCTTCCACAGCACGCCGCCACGGGTTCAGCAGGTTTCGTCCCGGGCGCCCGCAGCCGGTCCCAGCCCTTCTCTTCCCCCTACAGCCACGAGCAACCCATAGCTCCCAATCCCAACACTCGGCATCCCGTGGGGCCGGGCGGGCGGAGCGCCGGCTTCCCAGCGGGCGCGATCGGCATCCCAGCTGGGCAGCGGGCGATCCACAGCCCAGCGGGCGGCGGGCGCTGATAAGCCCGAGGTCCGGCGCACACGGCAAGATCGCCGCGCGGGCTGGGTGGAGCTGCGCGCGGGCTCGCGATAAGAGCAGCTCGCCTGACGACATACCAGCATCGGGCGGCGCGTCGCCATCCTCGGCGCAAGGGCGCTGTGGAGCTGTGGCGCCGACAGCGAGCAGCCGACGCCGACGGGCGCTGGGCGTGTCCTAGGCTGGGCCGCTCGCGCCCGCCGCACGGCACGGCATCGCCCGCCACCGCAGTCGCGTCGCCTCGACTTCGCACGTGGCACGACACGGCATGGCACGCCGCGCCCCGCGTGCTCGGGCGTGCCGTGCCCAGGCGTGCGTGCTCCGGCGTGCCGTGCCGTGTAGGGCGGGCGGCACGTTTGGAATTCTTTAGTGTCCGGGCCACCTAGGTGGAGCAGCAGGAACGGCGTCCAGAACGCCAACACCACGTGGCTTCCACCTAGGCTGACGTTGTAGAGGATGAGGCCCAGGGCTGGGACGGCGACGCAATGGGCAAGGAGGTAGCAGGACCATAGGGTAAGGCGGGACCATATGACAGAGGACCGCCGCCGCGTGGGGCCGAGGAAGACGAGGAGGACCTGGAGGAGGAAGCTGAGCAGCACGGCCACCTGCTGGATCTCCCAGTGGATGTTATCGTCGTGCCGTCCCATCACCACCACCGGCGGCCTCTGCGAGGCACAATACTGCACGCTGTGGTTGCTTGGTGGTGGTGCTGCTGTGTCTCAGTCTGTGTGTAGATCGTTAATTAGGCACTTAAGTACTTGGGTTAACAAGAAATGGAATTATACGTTACGTGTGTGTGTGTGCGTGCAGGCATTGCAATTCATTCGCAGACAAGACGTCGGTGATGCTAACGAACTAGCATTCTCTTTTTCGGAATATGTCCCTTTCTGCCCCTTGTAAGAGACGGATCGGACAAAGGGAACTAGCGCGCTAAAGTGCATCAACAACCTTGCACTGCAAGCAATTTATCATTCTCCCACACGCCGCAGGATGAAGGCCAAATAAAATATTTGGAGCTCATAAGCTCCTTAGTCATCTAAATATCTCTAAAAACGTCCAACATTTGGATTTAGCCGTAGAAGAATGGGACAATATCCAAAAAAATCTAGAAAATTCATGAAACGTCCTAATATACATCTAAACATACTTTGTAAACTTTCCACGGTAAAAAATGAGCCTTTTTTCCACGGTAATTAACTTTGTAAGCACGGGTATCTATAGCATTTCTCTTGAACTTTTTGGAGGCTTTACATATTTTTCATGGTTTAAAAAACCTCATCCAGTGTTCATCAGATTTGTTCTGAAATAAAAAAGAGTGAACGTAGATCAAAACCACTTTTAAGTATATATAGCTTGAGGACATCACCAAGAAATAATGCAAGACATGTACACTACTACAAAACCACAAAAAAATTGAAAATTGTAAAGCCTATATCATCACTGTCGGTTTTCCGAACCCACAGTTGACAATCTTCAGGTTTTTGCAAAAATAATGAAAAAGCAGGAAAATAGCAAATGTTGAGGGTTCACCTCACAATACCATGCTATCGGGCGTTCTGCGCCATAGGCCTCATTTGGATAGAGCAACAAATTCATCCAGACTCTTAGTAGAGTCCAGAAGACCCACTTCACGCCTAGCACTGTTGGGCCTTGCATGCATGTCGCCAGCAGGCTTCGAGCCCCACACCCCATGCTTGGTGCCATAGGGCTTGAGCTATCGGCCTCGCACAACCGTACCCCCGCATCGTCGAGGCCCGCACCTTAGGCCACCATGCCATTTGGATCGGAGAAGAGGAGAGCGCCAAGTAGAGAATACGCGTGAGGGAAATTTGAGAACTTAACAGGTTTGAGGGGTGGACCTGAGGTTAGGATTAGCTAGATTCCATTTTTATTTTTGGGGTCCAAAACTACATCACTATCGGTTTTTGTTAAAATCTGGCAGTGGTACTAATATTGTCGGTTGATTGAGAAACCTGGCATGTCAGTGATAGCTTTTTTTTCTTTATAAACAACAGTATCAAGACCGTGGTGATGTAGTTTTTGTAGTAGTGGTAGGGAAAATATTGCTTATGGTGGAACAAGTTCTATTGCCACAAAGCCGGAGGTACAGGCCTTCTTCAGGGCCTCAATCTTCACCATGGTTGGCGATGGACGTCAGGTGCTCTTTTGGGAAGTCCGGTGAATCGACAGCGAATCAGCAACCAACATCGCACCATGTCTTGCACAGCTAGTGAAAAAGCGAATGTGGCGCAACCTAACTGTCTGCGATGGACTAACTGATGGAGCCTGGATAAGGCGCATATCGGGCAGTATGTCAGCCGACGCGATCGTTGAGTATTTATTCTTTGGAACACACTAAGAGACTTTCATCTAGCTGATCATCCAGGTAAGACAGTATGGAGATGGACCCCAGATTGTAACTACACGGCCAAGTCGGCCTACCATATGCTTCATGTTGGGGCAACACCATTCCAAGGGCATAAACTCATATGGAAGACCTGGGCGCCACTCAAGATCAAGATTTTCTTGTGGCTAACACTCAAACAACAACATTGGACCTGAAATCGTAGTAGATGCCATGGCCTTGAAGCTCGTGATGCATGTTTTCTTTGTGATCAAGCTCAGGAAACAATTGATCACTTGACATGTGAATGCTCAGTGACAAAGGAGGTTTGGTTCCTGATCCTCTCGACAATCCAAACCAATTTTTCCTCCGCAAGCATCCTCCACTCTACGCTGGTGGAGGCGACTTCATGGCATGTTCTCCCGGCATCAAGCGTGCAGGCACGGACTCGCTTTTCGTGTTGGTCTCATGGGAGATTTGAAAGGAGCGCAATGCTCGATGTTCTCGTTGGTCTGATGGGAGATTTGAAAGCATGCGACACCAACATCTGAACTCCTACGAGTCATACGTGCAGAGGCCGAGCGGTGGATTGAAGCGGAAGCGAGTGGGCTTCGAGCACTTGCTCAGCCATAGCTTTCTCTCCCAGCGTTGTTCTCACTGTTATTTTTTCATCATATAATCATTCTTTGTTGCCTGGCCAAGCGCCGTTTTCTTGTATACAGAGATACGCACACTTCGTCGCGTATTCTAGAAAAAGAAAAGTACTTTTGGCCAGAATAAACACTAACGCAAGCAACGATTTCAGAGAAGGACATGAGAGTGAAAAGAATGAATGAACATGGTGCAAGACAAACTTGAATAAGAGCTGGACAACATACACTACAAGCCGTCCAAGTTTATCATAATACGTATATATAACAGGATAATGCATGCATATAAAAACAAACTTTTATATTACGGTCCTTAGCTGATCGATAACTAGCGGCAAACACCCAAATAATCAGTACGTGTGGTAAATACTCAACACACTCGATAAATCAGCAGCGTTTGGAACAAAGGGAACGTACGCGCATGCATATACGTTGAGAGAGCTTCCTACACGTACTACTGATCTTTGACGATGAGCTTGGCCTTGGCATCTCCCTCCTGGATCTGGTACATGTCGCCGAGCCCCATGTGCGCCATGAGAAACCAGACGAGCGTGATGAGCTCGCCGCCACGGCTGAGCTGCCGGACGTGCATGCTCCCCCGGCATTGTCCCGCCGTGTACGTCAGGATCTCCCCACACCCCCGTGATCACCTCCCACATAAGCGCCTTGTCCAGCTTCCTGAGCTCCTTGGCCAGGATGACCGCGTCGAACAACACCGACTTGCTCCGGTCGCCCTTCACCTCCGACGGCTTCTTGGACGTGTTCACGCTGAGCAGCATCCTCCGCGCGTCGTCGTCCTGTCGATCCACGCCTCCATGGAGCCGAAGAAGCGGCGCGCCTCCTCGCACGTGTCCCGGTAGCGGAGCAGGCCGATGCCCGCCGTCGCCGCCAGCATCTCCGGCTGCTTGATGAGCAGGTACAGCAGGTACTCCGACAGGGTCTCGCCGATGGGCCGCAGCTGCGCTTCGGACTCCGTCGCCGCCGTTAGCTTTGTCCTCGTCCTCGAGGCTGCAGCCGCACAGGTCGGTGGCGATGTGCCACAGCAGCAGGGACTCGTCGAAGTCACTGTGCACCACGCTGTGCAGGATGAGCTCGAACTTCTCCTCGACGACGTCGTCCTTGACCTTGTCGAGCTTGTCCATGCTAAGGCGCTTCGCCTCGTCCTTCTCCTCGAGGAGGGACTTGTTGATTCTATCCACGGCAAGGCGCTCCACCTCCTCGTCCTTCCTGATGGCGTCCTTGATCTCCTCTTCATGCCGCTCGATCTCCTTCTTGCCACGACAGTTGCACAAGTCCATGATGTCCGCCTTTCCTTTCTCTTTGAGTTTTCTCGGCCGCTGGCTTGAGGCCGTCGAAGATGAAATCAAGGAGAGGAGGGGAGTCCTGCTCCTGCTTGCCGCCGTCCTGCTGCTGCTTGCCAAGTAGTGGCACGCGATGGATGAAGACGAAGTCGTCCACGATCTCGTCGACGTGCATCTTCTCGGCGATCTTGTGGAGCCACCGCCGTCCACCTTTGTTACTGTAATTGCCCGGCTTGCCGAGGCAGTATTCGATGAGGTTCAGCTGCGACGTCTTCCCCGACCAGCGCCGCGTCCGCCACCGCTTGGTGACCTGCCTCAGCCACTTGAGCCAGGCGAGCCGCCGGGACTCCTCCAGGTACACCTGGGCGCGGTTGGAGAAGAAGATCATGAGCAGCGCCGCCACGTCGAGCGCCAGCCCGCCCAGCAGCAGCGCGTATGTGATGGCGACGTCCACGGGCAGGATGTGGTGCCCAGGCTTGTCGAGGAAGAAGAAGATGAGCAGCGCGGAGACGAGGCAGGCGGAGCAGGTGCAGCGGAGCACCCAGCCCCAGCCGCGGCTGTTGTAGGCGACGGGCGCCTTGGTGTACACCATGTCGTAGATGAAGTTGAGCTCCACCTCGATCACCTCGAACGCCTTCCTGGGCGTCTGCTCCAGGAAGAAGGCCTGGCTCAGCCGCCGCTCCTTGAAGCTCAGGATGACGTTGACGAAGAGCCGCCGGAAGATGAGGAAGAACTCGTACGCGCGAGCCTCCATGCTCTTGTTGGTGTCTTGCACCAGCCGGTCGGTCTCTTTCTTCTCCATCTCCTTGTGCGCCTGCTCGGCCTCACCATTTGCTATGATGAGCTCCACGGGCAGGCCGGCATTCTTCCTGAACTCGTACTCCGCCATGAGCCTGGAGTAGTTGTGGCCAGCCTCTGGTGGGGGCTCCATTATTCTGTAGCGTAGGCTATCGTTGCTTCCGTAGTAGAGGGAGTAGGTGCGCTCGCCGTACTTGATTAGCCGGCCACTAACATGAGCATGGTGGCTCGGACAAGGGGGTTGTTCCGGACGGAGCAGAAGATAATGACGGAGGCAGAGAAGAGCTCGAAGAGGAGGCCGATGAGGTGCCGGTTCCAGAGCTCATTGTCCTCCACGGAGTAGGCGGTGATGGTGTCCGGGCCGCCCAGGTGGAGCAGCAGGAACGGCGTCCAGAACGCGAAGATGACGGGGCTGCTGCTACTGCCGGCGGTGGCATTATTGTCGTTGTTGCCGCCGATGTTGCCCATGTTGTTGAGGAGGAGGCCGAGCGCGAGGTCGGCAACCCAGTCGGCGAGGAGGTAGCAGGCCCAGACCGTGAGGCGGAACAATGGCCTGGAGGTGCGCGCTTCCGCGTGGGCCCAAGGAAGATGAGGAGCACCTGGAAGAAGAGGCTCAGCAGCACGGCTGCCCTTATCTCCCAGTTGCTGTCCTGTTGCGGCACCGGAGGGTTGAATCCCCCCATCACCTGCCGCCGCGCTCGTTGCCGGTAGAGGTGTGTCCCAGGTCCAGGTCCAGCTACACAGCCATCCATGGACCATGCATGCTCACATAATTAGTTTCAAGTATCTTTTCGATGATGATAAAAAGATTTATAGCTACGCGTACACATAAATATAGTGGAGGTTTGCTTTTTTTTTTTTTTAATGAAAGAAAGCATGCTACAAAAAAGCTTCACTAATATATATGTATTATTTCTGATTTCTTTTGATGAACCCAGCCCGCATCTTTTCTCTTTAATATGTTAACGGTGAAAAAACTGTGGGCCTTCATCTAAAACAAGTGAAAATTGTTATAAAACATGTTGCCCGTGACTAGGACCTTCTCCTCTCCGTCTCTCATGATCAACACGGTATATGAGAAGTAGAGCAAGTAGACACAAAATAGAGACTATTCTTTATTCATCTAAATATTGGTGATTACAACATAGAGCTCCCACATATATATAGTCAGCAGGGGGCTAAGAGTTTCGGTAAGAGCCCACATACAAAGCGGACTAGGATTAGGATTTCTCCTTCTCCTTTCCTTCTAGGATAGAGTCCGTGTGTTTTACAACACTCCCCTTGGGATTACCACGATATGCAAATGCCTCGTCAAAAACTCCATCCGAAAACCGATGGGAAAAAGCGGTTCTTGGAGAAAAGAGTACATCACATTAGAATTGTTAATTACCTTTGCACATGTTGTCTCATTAAAAACCTTGTGTGAGAAACCTTCGAGTAAAAACTCACGTGGGAAAAAAGAGTACAACGTTTAACTTTCATGGTCATATATTATTCGGGATGTTCTATTCTTCATGAATAGATATTGATCTTGAGAATCTTTGCATAAACTTCATTGTTTTAGCAAATATGATCTACATGATCTTTTGTAATTCAAATTGGTTTACCTTAAAGGCGATTCAATAAAAATATGCTCCCCCTCATAAAGCCAAACTTTTGAACTTCATTGTTCAAAACCACACTTTTATAAATGTGTGCAAACTAATGGTATGCAGTACCATAATACTATATCTTTCTAAAGTTGGCTCATAATTCTTCTTTGAATTATATGGGGAACAATATGCTTCATGCATAATAACCACCTATTAGTTGTGCAAAATAAATAAATATTATCCTTTGAGTAATAAATCCCTTTCAGAGGAGGATTATGAGGGTAAATAAATTAATATTCAATATCTTCTAGATAATGTATCAAACTTATAGTTATTCCTTAGTGGATTTTCAAATTGTATGTCTACAAATCTTTGAGATTTTGATTGTACTAGATCCGGCCTTGCATTTGGCATTTAGGGGATAATTCAATAGCCAAAACCACCATTATTCTTATACCTTCTATGGTATATAGAGGATATTATCACTACATTGCTAGCTTTTCATACACTTTCTAAGTGTTTTGATGACACCTTCATGGTGTTTAGGATTCCTCATTTTCTTTCTCTCGGGTCTATATTCACTTCGAGGGGATGAATGGTGTTTATTCAAGAATTGGTGATAAATCCTTCATGGATTAATTCCTTCAAGTATGTACTTTCATTCTTAGTGAATTATTAATTCTCTTCTATGAGATATAATCTCTACTTGCAAGAGAGATGGGTGATATACATAATGGCATTGCGTTATTCACTATAAAATCATTCAATGATTGTAATCCTTCTAGGACATGCTCTTTTTCGACACTTGAATATTCATTCAGGGAATATATACCTTGGTTGCGATTTATATTCTTCGAAATTATATGGATTTTCATAATCCCCTTATTAACTGCATATTTGATATTCATTCGTTTTATTTGCCGGAGATATAGTAGAACATTCATTTCTTCTTAATAGGAGATTCAACCTCAATTGCTTTCTTCATTGACCCGATATAATCGCTACAAGCAATTTTGCTATGGACTTTGTTTTCGGGATCCGGGTTCTCAAAAGAGAAACATTTGTAATTAAAGAGGTAGTGTTGTCGACAATTGTTTTCTTTTCTCCCAATACTCTCACAATGTGAGAATATTCTATCTCTATTATTTCCCAAACAAGAGATGGTATATTGTTCTACATACCCAATACTAATGAGATCGCGCTTATTGTGTTGGATTTCATCTTCGTGATGATCCCTCTTCGTGAGGTATTTAACCTTCTTCGTGAGGAGGTTCTCTTCATGAGAATGGAGGAGTTCCATTTTATTTCTATTTAACAAGTATACACTAAACTAGAACCCACAAAGCGCCCTCGTAGATTTAGCTTGATAGTATATAACATTTTAATTTACTACTAGTAAACACAACTTCTAGTTTATGACTTCAAGTTACTCCTCTCATTTTAAAATATCCGCATATGCTCTGCTTCAGCCTTCACAAGAGCATTAGTCAAACTATCTGTATGACTTAGTGCGTGATACTATTCCTGTTTCGAGGAATATTTTCTTTTAAGACCATTTTCCTTCTCTACGGAAATAATATTTGGCATTCAAAATATAGGCTTTCTCTCCCCTAATGCCAATATTAGATCATATTAATAGCATACTTAAAAAAGATATCCCCTATCATGGGCTTAAAACAATTCAAATTCACATATCTCCAACTACAAGTGGAGGCCCATTTTTTGTATGCTATGATTAAATTTTATTGGAAATATTCTCGCACAAATTTGAATATGGGGGTTTTTATTTATTATGCAAATGAGCTAGAATACTTAAAGTGCACTTAAGAATATCCAAAGCATTCTTATAAACTCGGGGATGTTCTCCCCTAATATGCACATATCATAGTTTAGAAAACTATTTTCGTTGTCTAGCTTCTTTATTAATTAGCCTAAAAAATTTGATCCAAGTACTCATACAAAAAATAGATCATACACTTTAAATGTATAAAATACGCAACATTCAAATTCATATGAAATTTTCTTCTAGAATTTTTTAATTGCCATTAATGCAAAAAATCCCTTGATGTCTTTTTCTTCATAAATCCTAAATCATCATAGTTGTGTTATCCACCATCTTAGTTCCACAATTATTCATCCCATCAAATGGGTTAGCCTCCATTGCACGAATTTCATAAACACACTTCCCGATCTTAAGTCTGCTCGGTCCTAGACCAATCTATTGCTTATGCATACGATGCATCAAAAGCAAATCATTCCTTAGTTCAACGGAAACCATATATACATAGCATGCTAGCTAGCCAATTTGATTATGAGGGAAGCGCAAAGGTAGCTACTAGCTACAACTATAGGCTGCTATGCTAATATTCATGCAAGAGTGGAGATACTTGTAGCTCTACTAGAGCACAACATAGTGAGACACATTCATGTGTAATGTGAAATGTTGGTATTCAATCCAACAAAGTAGATAACAACAAAAATACAAAGCTACAAGCTTGCTTGCAATTAGTGCAATGAACTTCAAGTCCTCATACATATACTTAAAGATAGATTAAGGAAGGTTGTGCCTATCAAATATATATTATCCATATTTTCTTATGCTTTTACCCAAAATTCCTCCCCCCTTTTCATGCCATAACTACTTTAAGTAGCGATTTGCTTCATGCATAAGCATCATCTATGAATAGTCACTTCTAATGCTTCATAGAATCCAATCATACTTCTCGTATTTACTTGATTATGGCATGAAATTCACATATCAATGTACTATTCAATGTACAACAATAGACTTAGGGTAGGATACAACTTAGGATTATATAATTTATTGGCAAAATTGACCCTTCCAAGATCAATTAATATGCCATTATAGTCTAATTGTTCATGTGCTTTTTAAAAATTCAGTTTCCCATCTACCTACATGGTAGTGATGCACAAAGAACTATAACCTTCGTGGTTAATTAAGGCTTCTTTGTGGATAAATTAATGCAAAAATTTATTTTGATAGGCAATAGACAATTGTTTATATGTGAGACATATAAATTTAATTTATTCCATGAGAAATCGCTTTATATTACTTCAAGTAATAAGAATTGCAACTAAGAATATAAAGTGTTTCATAGCAATCTTCAAGCTAACAAATTAACCATTAACCACTTAATGCAACGGGAATTTAAAACTTATGCACCACCACCACTATTATCAATACTTCAGGATATGAACTTCAAAGACAACCAATATATAAGCACATGATTTAAGCTCTTCTTCAAGAGAAACTTTATATGTTCTAAATAATATATATTCTCGCATGTCTTACTTCTAGAGTTGACAAGTGGTAGCTTCATGCTTTATATTCAATAGTTATGATATGCGATCACACGTCTTCAAGCAAAGTGTAACATATGCAAGCCACATATTCAAGATTACCGCAACTTAATATCCTGGTTTATAAAGTCTGTCTAAAAATTCTAACTCAATTTCCATGAGTAGTTTCGATGGTAAATTCAAATACTTCAAGTATTACATTACCGTGGTATTCTATACACATGAGACATTTCTTCAAGAATATATAAGATCTTATTTACCACCTTGTCCTATAGACATTTAATATAATAAAGCTTCAAGCTATTCTTTATCTAGCAAACATTATATGCAATATAGTGTCGTAATTTGGGATTTTACTCATCTTTGTGAGTCCCACAATGCATTTGTTACTTCTCTCGGCCATATACTCATTCTAGAGAGTAATCATGAAAAATATATATCCCGAAGTTTACTACACTTCGATGGTAGCAAAATATCCTACATGTATTTAATAATGACCATAACAAATAATCTACTATTGAGTAATTCGGGATATTTCTTCTTCTTTTAAGGTATGCATATTAGTATAACTTTGACCATGTGCATATAAGTTTACTACATGTAAATAAGTAGCAAGGTGCAAAAAGCTAGTGGATGGTTATTCAAAATATTCTTAGAAGCATCCTAGCATTTTTTGAGGATTATGCAAATTTTCGAATTTATACCAAGCATTCATTCGTCCCAAAAATTCATATGCTAGGAAAAAAACAAATATGAGCCTCTCAAAGGTGATAAGTCTAAGGTCCTGGCAAAGTGATAAGTCTAAGGTCAGCGGGATCTAGAGAGCCCATATATCTTATACCATGTTTCTAGAGTAAACTAAAAAAATTCCGAGGGGTTTTGTCCACCCTAAAATAAGCCGTAATATATATATATGAACAAGTCGCAAGAATATACATTACCTATACTTGAATTACGCAAGAATCATGGGCTTATATATAAATTTCAGATTAAAAAGAGCCCTTTCTTATTTTTTACGCTTTGTTTCTTATTTCTCGGAATTTAAAGCGAGCAACACATGAGCACTATGGTAGCAATTTGTTAACACAACGGTGTTCAATTAAGGGTTTGCGCAAAGCATGCGGGACTCACAATGGCAATGGGTATGTACCGATGGATACTACTCATCCATACCCGCACCCGTCGGGTCAAATCCATACCCGCCGGGTTACCCGCAAAAGCACATGGATACTGATTTCATTCCATACCCGCATTCGGCCGGGTAATTTTTACCCGACGGGTAATCCATACCCGCGAATACACCTGAGTTCATGGGCTATATTATATACTCAGATGCTTATATGGGCCAAATACTAAGCTATATGGGCCAAATTAATGAACAATACACTAGAGTTCAGGAATATATATATACTCAAATGCTTATATGGGCCAAATTAATGGGCCATATGCTTACTTGGGCTAAAATTGTAGAGACGGGCTATATATTTATGGGTATTTTTCTACCCCGCGGTACGCTGGTATGGATACTACACTTCTATACCCGTACCCATCATACCCGCTGGATACAATATTGTACCCATTAACGTATCCATGGATACCAAATGCGTTCCATACCCGTCACTTTATCGGGTAAAACCCATCGGGTTTTCGGGTTTCGGGTACCCGTTGACATCTTGATGCAGGACTGTAGGCGACAAGAAAACATGCAAGCCGCTTGGCGCAAGATTGCCATGGTTGTGTGACGGCGTTCAGGCCGTATTCAAGTGGGATTATGGCCCTGTAATCTTACTGTACAAAGCCTTTTTTGTGCTATGCTGGTGTCGGATTTCATATGCACACAAGTAAGAAAACTAGGAAAAAGAGCTCACGTGCTCTTCATGGCAAAGGAAACACACAAGAATTTTCTTTTTGTTTTTGTGTGTGTGCGCGCTGCTGACTTCTGTGTTCGGCTGCGAGTCGGTTGGACGCCTGGCAAAGGCCCGAGTTATGTTGGCGTGCGAGCCAACGGTGACACGCGAAGTAGTCGTGATTGGTACGGCGACATTAATCGATGCAGCATACAGGCCGCAAAGTGCTAGCCATTAGTGCAATGCTGAATTCAGCCACGAAGACAAATCCATACTACAGGTATTCTTGTTTTGCTCTCCTTTTAACCCCATGCTATTAGTGACGTGCAAGTCAACATATATATACAGGTATATACTTATATTTACTCTCGCATGCATGTATACGTTCTTCGGGACGATGGTGGCAACAACTTGTTGGTCGACGGTTTGGATTGGATGCATGACTCGGATGCAACCCGAACTTGATTAGGACGTCAATAACTCAATTGTTGTCGACCTCTTGCCGATATATGTTCGTGGCTCTTCTTCGAGTCCGATAGTGTTACTGCAGGCAAGTTTAATAATGACGAGGATGGATCATCTTGCTGGATCATACAAGTGGTTCTAATCTTAGTTTGCATGGCCTCGTGGTGGCTTCTGGCACCGTGATGGCTACTAGCCTATCGTACAAGTTGTCTTCATGCATATTTAATGTTCATGGTATATACATGTATATACGTACTTTTATGTATTAATAATACTGCACGTATTTAAAATACCAACAAAAATCTAACACAATGGCTAGGGTAAACACTCAATCTGCGAGACGTGCTTTTCGTACCTTTTGCTCTTGAATTCAAGAAGAAGCGAAGGCAGTCGCGTTGGACAGTTCGGCTAGGCCGTGGGGACCTGCGTGACGATGAGTCGATGCAGTGCAGATTAGTAGCAGGTAGAGGTAGCAGATCCGTTCCGCTAACAACATCGAGAATGTCGACGTCGTCGAAGTAGTCGCGGCGGGACATTGGCACGAGCGTCTGTGCCGAAGATTGGTGGCGGCTTGAACGGCGACGTCGACGAAGAGCTTGTCGTGCTGATAACGTGTTATAAAACATGTTGCCAGCGGCTAGGACCTTCCCCTCTCCGTCTCTCATGATCAACACAGTATATGAGAAGTAGAACAAGTAAACACAAAATAGGGAGACTATTCTTTATTCATCTAAATATTGGTGACTACAACATAGAGCTCCCACATATATATATAGTTCAGCCAGGGGCTAAGAGTTTCTCGTAAGAGCCCACATACAAATGGACTAGGATTAGGGATTATGATTTCTCTTTCTTCTTTTTCTTCTAGGATAGAGTCGTGTGTTTTACAACAAAAATATTGGACAAGTTATTTGGGACTGCATAAATCCAAATGGATCGGCGGAGCACATATGCCTTGTGACTGTCTCTGGCAATTTAACTCGCTCTCCAACATTCCTAGGGTGTAACCCCAAACCACACCCCACCGGGCTGTGTCTATCATTTACAGATTACTGCAAGGGATCTTTTTGCCTGCATCTTACTTGTTATTTTGTTTTCAGCCAACATTTGTGAAACCTGTTCACCTGTCCAGTTTTCTAATATTCTTTTTCTTGTTTAATTTTACTCTAACGGGTTGCAAGTGTGTTATTCATATTGCTATTATCTCCTCCCTATCCTAATTTTGTTTTCTCGCACTTTCAATTTTTAGAACAAAGAATCATAGATACAAATAGTTATTTGCTCTTTAATCTGTAAATCCAGTCCACTAATCTTTCTAACAATAAGTAAACATCCAGAGCCATGGAATCATTGCTCTGTCACGCTTTCTAAGGCTTCTAAAATTTATGAGCAGCATTGTAAGAAAAGGAAATGTTATAAATAAATCTGAACTTACTTTTATCATGCAAATATAATAGTTAGCCTTCAATAATTGAGCACTACTTTTTCCTTTCTGATCTCTCAATTTTGATTTATTTTGTTCTTTCTTGATTCAGGGTTTGGATGACAGCTCCTTTATTTTTCTCTGTGCAATGCCGAATATCTAGAAGCCATTTCTGTGTATGACTGTGTCAGTGATGGACTGTTTTTTTCTTTTTTGCACAACTAGTTTCTGAAACATTGGTGTGTAATCTATATGCGCCCTATGTTCTTATTGTATAGAAGATTTTTTTCTTTTTCCTTATTTGTACAATTTACTTACCCTCTATTTTCACTTTTTATGCTCTGTTTTTGGACACGCAATGCCCGGTTGCTAGGCTGCCACATCTTGGTTGGGTTCTTCCATTAACACCCCAGTTCAGAGTTCACTGATCCACAGGTTTGGCAAGCAAGATGCAGGTATAACGGCAGCTACTAATATTTTAGTAATCAAATGGACTAACTCCTTTTCTTGTTCAGTGGAACTGGAACTGAGTCTTATGCAGCCTCTGCACAATCCAATGTAGTTGCACAGATTTTCTTCAGTTTCGAAGTATAGTTCCATTTTCTGAATTATTCATATAGCTATTAAGCCCATCTTTTTTTACCTAAACACTCTGACCTTATTGCTTTCGTTTACTCCATTGTAGGATTGCCTGGGCATTTTGATTTTTATCGTTGGCATCACAGCCAGCATTACCGTGCCAAATGGTAAGCAGCACGCCTCATACTATGGTTCCTCTCTACTCTGTGAATTAAACCCCTATTGCTTCCACCTACTGATGAGCTTGTTAGCCTTTTGTTGATGGGAGACTCTTTCCATCGTATGATTTTTAGCAAACAACGTTTTTAGATTACACGACCTTCCTTGCATACTATAACTCTTGAATGGCTCCTGTGGTATTGAATTGTCCAACTAGCAGCTTATATTGGTCTGAATGAGGTGACTGTTGAAACTGATGCACAAAATCTGGAAAGGGCGCTAAATCAGATGACCTTGATCGAGCTGACTTCCTGACCTTTCTTTCCCCTCGCTACTGTACACAGGGGCGGAGGAGAGGCGACATCGAATCCGGCGTCGATCTCGCCGGCTCAGCCGGCGTCCGGTGCCCGTCCGGCATCGGAGGTGAAGAGGAGTCGGGGATCTGGTTAGTTTAGGGTTAGCTTCGCGCATCGAGGTTATCGGTCGCGGAGTCCTGTCAGCGGTATCAGCGACGCGAATGGTGAGGCGACGCCGCCCCAAGCGAATAAGCTTTCCGGCCCCTTCTCCACCTCGCCGTGTGTGCTTTGCCCGATGGCGAAGGGCTGGCCTTCTGCATCCTCGCCGGATCTGGTGCTTCGTCTGAAGCTCTAGATCTCGTCGGCGAGTTCTTCTGTCCCTCCCTTTTGTTCTTGGGGCCAGCACGGTGACGATGCTACCTTCGAGAGGCTCAGGGAGGCATGCCTACCACTACTTCGAGAAATCGGGTGGGGGTTTTGCTTCTACCTGCTTCGGCAGGTTTCATCTCTTTTGGGTCAATTCGTCGTCCGATGATTTGGGATCATCTACGATGCTAGAGGTGACTGTTCCCATGTTTCTCGGCGATGAGGTGGCTGGCAGCCATCTTGAAGTGCCAGGGCGTTCATCGGTTCAAATGCATGTCAATGTTTTTGATGTGCTACTCTTTGGGCAAATGAAAAACTTTGAAGTTTCTTCGTCGGGGAAGGAGTTAGGCTTCAAGCTGCAAGCTCAAGGTGTTCCCAGTCAATCTTTGATGTGTTGGGAGCACGTTGAGTGGATGCTCGATGCGCCGGCGGCGAAGGCGACCAGGAGGATCTTGCAAGGACCAGGATGTAATTTTATTTTTCTTCAAGGGTGTCTTTGAAAGAATTGTATTGAGATATATGTATGAAATCAAGCCCGGTTTCTCAAAAAAGACTTAGGAGTCATCTTCAAAGAGATCAAGACGAAAATGGCTTTTGATTTTAATTTATTTGTAATATTTCTAAATGCCATAGATCTTGTAATCTTGTAGCAGATTGTATTGCTGCTTATGGCATATCAATAGGTGTTGATGATTCTGGTCTATGGCTGGATCATGCACCAGAATTTGTACAGACCCTTGTGTCAGTGTTAAATGAAACTGTGTTTCCGTTTTAAAAAAATGCCGCTATGGTTAAAAATTCATTAGAATTGAATGTCTTTTGCATTCTCGATGTAAGAAATTCAGCCCAATCTGTACTTGACATTACAGTGTGGATATCCTTGTTAATCGAATTTCTTTTTATCTAATATTCCCTCAAACTTAATTTTGGTTTAATGTGAACTTTGGCTTATTATTTTTTTATTCTATGAGAGCTGTCGGCAATAGCTTTTCATCTTTACAATCTTCAGTTATGATTTGCCGGTGCAACTTGTAACAAAAGAAAAGTACCTGGTGATATAGTTAGCTGATTTATTCTTTTCACTATGATCTTTTCTCCCTTAGCAGCCCCCACTGTACCCATAATATTTTAGAGAAACTAATCATATTATATTTGAACTAATCATATTTAAGAGAAACTAATCATATTTTTTTTAAAAGCTGATGAATTCTATTTACATTTGCACTCCCTTGGTCCCAAGAAAATCGCGTTCTTGCTTCCCCGATGAGTCAAAGGTGTATTTAACTTTGACCAAATATATATACCAAAATATTAATAATTACAAGATATAATTAGGTTTATTAAATAGCTTATTGATTTTATTTTTCTTAATAAACTTAATTAGAGAGACAAATGTTGTAGTACTTTTTATAAACATAGTCAGACTTAAAAAAGTTTGACCGGCATGAAAAAACCATAGTGACATTCTTAGTTTGTGATAAAAGGTATATTCTAGAATATCACATCAATAACATCCATGGGCTCATTATATTCCCTTTATTCCGATTAAGTATATATCACACACTTTGAGAAGTCAAACACATCTCAAGTTTAAATTGATTCATAAAAACTAATATTACCATTTGTACCTCTAAAATAGGATTAGTACAAATTATATGGCATTGATTAATCTAATGATAATTATTTGATATTATAAATATTAGAAGTATTTCTTATGTAGATTCTGGTCAAACTTAAGTTTGTTTTTACTCTCCGAAGAAAAAAGAAGTTTGTTTTGCTCTAGACATATGAGATATGCATTTATTTTGGTACGATTGATTGTACTCCTCCGTCTCGAAAGTAAGTATGTTTCTTTTGCATCGAGAAGTCAAACGTTTTTTAACTTTGGCAAAATATATAAGAAAATATTAATAATAATGGTATATAATTATTATCATTAGATAGACCGTTGAATCTATTTTTTATACTAAACTTAAATTGAGATACAATTAGGGTTTAGGATTTTTTCTTTGAAACGTAGTTTCTTTTCTCAACGTTGCCCGGGATTACGTAAAAGATATTCTTGTTTTGCGTCTTTACAAATGACTTCTTTATATTGATATTTAGAACAAGCTAATTATATATTTTTGGACTCATTATACCGTAAATGTTTTGAAACATATGACGCTAATTATAAACATCACATCAAATCCCATTCAGTAGTACCATCCATAAGGAAACTCCTTCATAGCCGTTTTGCTTTTTGCCATCGTTCCTCTACGTACTCCTTTTGTTCAATGTAGTACCGAAATCTCATGTTTGGTTTTGGAAATTGATTCAACCCTATTATGCTAATCCTCTACTCTAAGTGTGCATATGAGAAAGGATAGCATAGATGATATGGAGCTACATGATCATGAACATGGACGATGGTGATGGACATGATGGATCATCAAGCTCACTTGTTGGAAAGCAAAGACACGGAGATCAAGGCAAAGGTATAATTGATAGGTTTTTGACTTTTGGTAATCAAGACACTTTAGAGGGTGTGATCACATGTTGGATAGATAGTCAACGTCAAAGGGGAATTCACCGCTAATCCTGGAATTTGAAGTGCCTCTAGGTTCATTGTGACTTGCTTATGCATTAGAATCTAGGGGTGACATTAACTCCCGCCCAGTAAAGGGTTTTCAAAATGCTAACACTGTGGGCGGAGACGCACATCTTTGGCATGTTGGCAACTTGAGTCGAGTGGCTAAAAACATGGATTGAAGAGAAGGCGACGACGACACGACGACCTTGCCGGGAGAGTCGGGCCGGACACTGGCCGCAGCTGCCGCGCCTCTCATCGGGACGCCAGATTTCACCCTCGCTCGCCACGTGTGTTATGTCCCTCGGCCTGGGCCGCACGGGTGCAGCTGCTCGGGCGCGCGTCCGCACGGCCGGACGTGGGTACGCTGGAGCCCGCGCCGAGGTGCTCACGCCGCCCGACGCCACGTGTTGGTATTTTAGCGAAGCGATAAGTCCGCTAGCGCGACGGAAAAGTACCGCTAGCACTTCACCCAGTATTCAGGTATCGTGAATTTCCACAGGAACGGGCGTTAAGTCTATCTAGCTAGCTACCTTAAGAAGGGACCAAGTAGGTAGACTTGGGTAGTGAGGCTCTACCCGGTTGTAATCCTAAGGTCAAGTTACCTTCACCTCTACAAGCTTACTGGCACCGGATCGCACCCCGGTCCCGCCAGTGATGCGGCCTCCGCCTACCAGTAGCTGGACGTGGAGGAGTGCAAGGGACGAAACGGGGCTGTCACCACCACCGCCTACCTCACTACCGTGGGCTACATAAAGAAACGAGGGTGACTTATAGCTTAGACACCACGCCCACGCTATTTGCCACGACTCTAGCGTTGGCCAGAACATCCGTCTTTATCGTGAGTCCTCTACTAGAGCAATCGGCCCAAGGACGAACAACGAACCCGTAAACTTGTAAAGAGAATGATAGCTTGAACTTAAAGAGAACAATATGAAGATAGAACACGAGCGGCCCTACTCAAAGTAGTATGACGATCGTAGTGGTACAAATGTAGAAGCGGGAGCCGACAAATCCGGCACTGGTCCACCTAATGTACAAGAGCAAAGCCAATGTACACGAAGTAGAGGGGATCGCTACTCCGCCTTCTTCTACACTCTTTCCCTCTCTCACCCCTTCTAAATAGAGTCTACTCTAAGGAAATGGCACTACTTCTCTTCTCAATTGTGTATGTGAAATGGACTTGAAGAATGAATGATTTGAATGAGAGGCTTGAGCCATCCTTAAGTAGTAGAGTAGGGTCGGTTTCTTTGTCGTATTTTAGAAAGCACCACATGCAACCGCTCCCTAGCATTGATGATACCGCCCCGTAAGAAGGGCGGTTGGAAGAGGCGGTCCTATGGGTCCGGCCGACCCACTGATCCCGGCCGGATCGGCCTCGGCGCCGTTCAACCGCCTTTTCTCGTGGGTTGCCGGCCGCCCATGTCGAGGATCGTGGAGGTGCTTTGGTCCGCTTTGAGTCCCCAAGTCTTGGGCTTGGTATTGTTTGCTTGTTTGCGCCTTGAGGTTTATTTTCTGTATTTTGATGTTTTTCATACTAGTCCTCGCAAAACATATATTCTAACAAAACTTGTGGAAGTGTTAGTCTAAAATCCCTATTCTAGAGTTTTAGATAATATTTATCATGTTTTGTTTATGTAAAGTTGGCGGTAGAATTGTAGTTATGATCGCCAACAAACTCCCCTTCACACTTAGTCTTTACTCGCCCTCGAAAGTAAAGTGCAAGACTAAGCTGGTTCATCTCCTTTTGATTTTTAAGATCTGCATACAAGGTTATTCCAAGCTTCACCGTGCACTTGTGAACTTCAAAGTGTCTACTAGAATATCATTGAGAAATTGAAAATGGAATAGCCCGGATTCGAATCTTCTTACTTTTCTCAAACTCTAAACTTGGGTTTTTATAATTTTGTAAAAGAAGATAGCATGTGTTCCTTGAATGCTTCTCTCAAATCGCTCAAGTATTTGTGTAAGTTTTGTATCCTCACCAAGGCTTTTGTGAGATGCCTTTGTATTGATCATCCTATTTCTACTGTGCTTATATGTGGAGCTTCGGGTAGGGAATGATCATGAGTGGAGCTCAGTTGTGTATATTGTTGGATCAAAACCCAGACTACATGGAGATGCAAGGGGCATGGACTTTGATCGGTGAGATGTGCAAGTGTGTGAAACAAATATTTTTTTTGTACTCCTTGTAACATGAATATCTCTTGGATCATTGCCTTGGAAAGTATGGGCTATTTTCTCTTTTTTCTTTTTTTTTTTTGACGGTCGTTCCCATAGTTTATTTGGACACTTGTCCATTATTTTCATGTTTTGGCATGTTTCTTTCTTACAGCTCATATTTCCTTTTTGGCATGTGCAACAAGGATTGAGAGATATCATAATAATGGTATGGAGTAAATATTTGGTGGATGAAAAGAATGCATATTGTGCGCCGACATCTCAGTAAGAGTCGGCAATTTGTTTTGTGGGTGTACGTGTTTCGATCATGGGTACATGCCAAAAAATCTCAATAATAAGTCACGTTGTTTTGATGAAACCCAACACAATGTAAGAGGCAAATTTTTTTTTGGTTTGAAAGTATTTGTTGTGGCCCCCGTAGGTATTCAAAGTTTATTCGCTGAACATGCTATTTATTTTATTTTTGTAAAAGAAATTCCCAAGTACTTTGTAAGAGAGAGCAAGAGTCATGTCATCCTACTATATCACATTTATCAATGTCTTAGATAAACTAGGGTCTCTAATACAAGTGTTCACAAGTTTGCGTGAATGTGTGCGAGGAATAAAATGTATGCAAACTTTTTAATCGTAGGAAGACATATGAATGGAGTTTTGTAAACTCTAGAATTAATTTCAGCAATTATTTTGGGAATGAGAGAGAGAGAGAGGAGGCGCACAACCTTTTTATTTGAAGTTTATTACCTTGTTGTGTGCTCGGGTGTTTATTCTTCCCCCACACTTGTTTTCCTTCCTGTTACTTATGAAATGCAAGAGACAAAAAACAAGTGTACACAAAATATTGCAATATATATTTCATTGATAAACCATCGTGCATTACAATATGGAATTGAAATAAAATTGGAAAGGGAAAAATGTCCGAAAAAATTATTAGAGCGGGAGTGGCTTTAGGAGGACATAGGCCACTCCCGCTTCCACCAATCCCAACTTAAACCTTTTGTTAAGTTTGAACTCCTCGCCGCAAAAAATCTTCGCTCAGGTTTCTAACTTTTAGCCTAAGAGCGGTTAGTTCATCCGTTTTCCCAATAAAGCTCGAGAGCTTTTTTGTTCCTAGTTGTGAGAGAGGGGCTATGGTGGGCTTGGGCGTGCTCACTCTACCGTCGTCGCTACTCTCATACGCCTGCGGGCGGGTCTCTTGATGGAAGGCAAGTCCCCGAACCTCCCAATTAGGGTGGTGGAGGGTGGGAGGTGCCCTCCTCCTTGGGCTTACGATAAGCATTTTACTATACCCAGCCCTCAGGTTTCTTTATACCTAACTACGGTGTAGGAGGGCTAGTTCTAGCCTGGTTTGGAAGGGACTAACTAGGCGACTATCACCCCGTGAGGTGTTACACAAGGACGTTTTGCTTGTCGCTGCCTTCTTCTTGGAGGAGGTGGCACCGGTTGAAGATGTGAGTGGCGCC
This sequence comes from Hyparrhenia diplandra, assembly GCA_015847255.1. NCBI lineage: Eukaryota > Viridiplantae > Streptophyta > Magnoliopsida > Poales > Poaceae > Hyparrhenia > Hyparrhenia diplandra. Next base: position 139,397 of record JADLZK010010070.1, read on the forward strand.
TTCCTCTTGGGGGCAGCGGCTTGGGGGCCCTTGTCCTTGCCGTCCGTCTTCAAGCTTGTACCACCACTCATGGACGAAGGTGGTAGGGATGGCAAGAGGCTTCACCACGATGTACCTGCTTCATCCACCAAAAACGTTCTCGGCTCTCCTCTATTGGCCTGATGTTCAGCCCCTAGTGAAGCGGTGGTGCTCTTGATGAGAGACGTGGCATAGCTAGCCATGGTCTTTGGTTTAGGAGTGCTAGAGCAAGCTTTGGTGAGGGAGAGAAGAATGGCTTGAGTTGGATGAATGAAGGAGAGGTGGGAGGTGAGATTTATAGTCGCTCGACCTCTCCTTCTAAGGAAATGAACCAAAGCACCGCCATGGATGCGATATGCGAGAGGATCAAGAAGATGCGTGAAAATTTCGCCGATCGGCGCCGGAAGACGGTCCCGGCCAAGTCACCCTTGTGTGCGCCGCTTTTTCAAATTTTTCGAGGCCCCACTGCCAGCCTCAGACCCGATGCGGTGGTGCTTTGATTCAATTCTTACCAAATCAGTCGCGAGATAAAACAAATTTTGATCTTGATCATGGTGGAATCAAAGGATGCAACTTTACTTCTTTTTCATGATTTTGCACCCTAATGCCAAAGGTTCCCATTGATCGCGAGAATAATATTTGAATTTCAAAATTTGATCTTTCAAATTTTTTGAATTAAAGATGACATGGCATTTGTGCTTGGTTGCATCAAAATAAAGGAATAAGTTAATAAGGTTAGCATAAATAAACTCTATGTATTACTATTATTATTTATTTTTATTATTTTCGAGTTTATATTCTACTAAACTTATTTTGTCAAAGGATTCTATTAGCATTGTGAGAGGGCTCAAGGAAAACTTTTGAGTCTTTGACCATTTACCTTGAGATATTACCATCAAGCCGCCCTCGAATTGTTATAGCCCCGTGGAAAGTGCAAAGGTTTCCGGCAGCGATGTATGGTCCTCTCCATTTACTTCTAAGTTTTCCTTCACCGAATAACTTCACTTTCGGGAGTTGAATAACAACACCTTGTCTCCTTGTTGAATGTTTTTAGAATTATCCGTTGGGATCGTGCCATCTTTTTTGTACGTTCTTTTGTAGATCTTGGCACTTTGTGGGAAGCCTTCTCACGCCCATTCTTCTAGCTCGGCTATTTGTTTCTCGTCTGTTTTACGCCTAACTAGTTTAAGATCCATATTCCAACTCTTAATCGTCATTTGGCTCGATGTTCAGTTCTATTGGTAGATGGCGCTTTTTTCCATGCAGCGAGTTGGTATGGTGACATGCCAATGGGGGTCTTGTGTTTCATCCCGTATGCCCGAGTGCATCGTAGCTTATCTTTCCATCCTTCCCATGGCATTTATGATTTTCAGGATATTTTTTGATCTCGTTTTATTTGAAGTTTCGCCTCGACCGCTTGCATGCGTGGATGATAAGGTGTGGCAATGTTGTGTCTTGCTCCCAATTCCGCAAGAATGCTCAAAGCCTTTTGTCCGTGAAATGTGATCTTCGTCGCTCACCACCATTAAATTGGGGTGCCAAAGCGAGGAAGATTATCTCGTGAACATTTTTCTTGCATACAGTTTGGCGTCGGCCTCTGGCTTGCGGCGAGCTTCTACCCACTTTGAGGCGTAGTCGACGCGATGAGGATGTACTCACTATCATGGGACTTTTGGAAGGGTCCCATGAAGTCGATACCCCAAACACGAAGATCTCCACACTTGCAAGTTGTAGTGAGGGGCATAGCATTCCGTGATGTAATGCCTCCGTACGGTGGCATTTGTGACACCTTCGATAAATTCCTTAGTGTCATCGCACATCATTGTAAAAGAATCCACACGCGCATCTTTGCTTATATGCGAATACTCCCATAGTGGCCTCCCCGTGACGTGGGCCTGCATGGCACCTTCAATGACATTTGCCCTTCCATTGTGGGTACACACCTTCTCAAGAAGCGAGTAACAAGATATCCTCAGAGGTACGGATCATCCCACTGTGTGGCGCCGTCGACTCTTAGAAGCTTCGCCTCGGACTTTCTGGGGGTACATAGCCCCTAAAACCATGAAATTAACAATATCGGCGTACACGGGGTCACGTCCGCCACCTTGAGGAAAGATGTCGTCACAGGAAGTCATTTATGGGTAGATTCACGCATGTTAGTGACTTGCAAACGCGATAGATAATCCCCGGCGAGCAAAGTATTCTCTACTCCTTTTTATCCCTTTAATTTCTAGGTCAAATTCTTGGAGTAGGAGGATCCACCTAAATAAGTCTAGGTTTTATGCTTTCTTAGTGGCGGAGGTATTTCAAAGCCGCATGGTCTATGCGATCTGATGACCTTTGATCCCACTACGAAGACCTAAACTTATCCATAAAGCAAAACGATTTGCTAGGAGCTCTTTTTCTTCCGTGGTAGCATAGTTAAGTTGAGCTCTCGTTAGCGTTTTGCTTGCGTCTTGATCGCGTGATGCTTCGTATCTTTTTGTTTGGCCAAGGACCGCACTAACAAAGCATAATCGCTTGCATCACACAAGATCTCAAAGCGGCAAATGACACCAATCTCGGTGGTTGGATGATTAGTGCTACGAGATGCTTGCTTCCTTTAAGAGTAAAGGAAATGCTTTCATGCACTCATCACGTGAACTCAAAGGGTAATGCCTTTGGCTAACAAGGCTTGTGAGGGGTCTAGAGATTTGTGAAAAATCTTTGATAAATCGCCTATAAAACCCGTCGCATGGCCTAGAAAGCTACGGATCCTTTTACGTTTGTGGGAGTGCAGTTGCCGATCACTTCGATCTTTGCCCGATCTACCCGCAATCCCCTCTCGAACACACCAGGTGCCCAAGGACGATGCCTTCGGACCATGAAATGGCACTTTTCCCAATTAAGTACCAGTCCTTTTGGCATCTCCACAAGACTTTGTCCAAATTCTCCGGTGTAGTTTTCAAAGGTTTTTCCATAGACGGAGAAATGCTCCATGAATACGCCCATGATTTCTTCAATCATGTGCGAGAATATTGACATCATGCACCATTGGAATGACGCGGGTACATTGCACAACCCGAACGACATTCTCCGATAGGGCGTCACGTTCCATACGGCATGTGAAAGTCGTCTGCTTTTATCGTCGGGTGGATTGGAATTTGGTGATAACCCGAATACCCATCAAGGAAACAGAAGAAAGAGTGTTTCGCTAACGCTAAACATTTCATCAATGAAGGGAGCGTAAAAGTGATCTTTCTTTGTTGCCGCATTGAGCTGCAATCACGCATTCTCCACCCCGTGATGCGTGACGTTTGAGGGATGAGCTCATTCTTAGCGTGTTTCTACAAACCGTCATTCCTCCTTTCTTTGGTACCACTTGGATGGGACTAACCCGCCGCTATGTGGCACGCTGATAGATAATCCCGCGTGGAAGAAGTTTTTGAGGACTTCCTTCTTCATGACTTCCCTCATCTCATTATTGAGCTCTGGCTGCTAGTTCACATGATGGTGTTTTTGGCCAGGATCAATAGGAATGCGATGAGTACACATCGTTGGGCTAATCCCCTCTCAAATCTTGGAGTGGCGAAACGGACCTACCTATGTTTCTTAGGATATCAATGAGCTTGACGTCTCCTCATCCGTTAGCTTGTCACTGTGATTACAGGAGCGTTCTATAGTTATTGAGAAAACATAGTGTAATTTTCGTGTAGGGTTTTTAGCTCAACGGGAGGTGGTGTCACGGTGCTTCCTCGACGGGAAGTTCAAAGAAGTTGCCCACTTCATCAATTTCTTCAATGAAAATTTCGCATCTTCTTCTAAAGATGCTTACGGGGACTTAAATGGTATTTCGACCACCCACCTCAATGGCATGTACTGAAGAGGTTCTACTATTGAGTTTTTAGCTCGAGAGATAGGTATTGTGAATGTTTCTCTCCTCGCTTTACATCCATCTCCCGTGTTTGGTGGGTTTTGAAGAGTTTTTCTAGGGATGCCCTATTAGGACGTCGAAATCTTTGATATTGAAGATGTGAAAGTAGGGGCTAATTCGACGTCCCGTGGTGGAGGAGAGTGATGTTGTGTAACAAACCCAACCTCGAAGGGTAGAACGATGGAGCGTTCTCTAGAGGGTTCGATTTGTAGGCACGCTTTGCTCCTTACTCATGAGCGAGGGCAAACGGCGGGACATGATGTTTTGCTGTTCTATAGTCGGGTTATACAACACTTCCACCTAATTCCTTAGATTTTGCATCGAATGGGGAATGAAGGAGTGCAAATCTGAATTTCTTCTGAGCAAAACCGCCTTCATTTGCCCACTTGGTACTAAGGATAGATGTCAACGCCTTAATGGACTCCTCGTGAGAATCTTTGCTTAAAGGCTCACAAGGAGTGACGGAATTGGTGGTCTCTATGATATTTGTATTTCGAGGTATTTTCGAGATCTTCAAAAATGCATCCCTTCGAGACACGGAGTGTCCTCGCATTAGGGCGCTCTCCTCTTTGGCTTTTGGTTTCAGGTGAGGTCTCTCTAAAGGTTGGATGGATTCGGCCATGGCCGAAGAGACTTCCCGGTGGTGTTGTATCACGAGGTTCTACTCGGATCGGTTCTAAAGGAGGTGTTCTCTAGGATACGATCTAGGAGAGCTCCCCTTCTTGCAGGGTTTTAATGATAAAAAGAACCTCCGGCAGCACGTGTCTAATACTAGGGCGAATTCCTTGCTCAGCCTTAGCTAGAAATGTTGTAACAACACATGGTTGGGATGGACAAGTTTCAAGAGCGAGACCCGTTAAAATCGATAATCTATCCCATCTTTGCCTCCTATGGACTCCTTCTCCTTTGTTGGAAGTTGAGGATCTCTTTTGTCGTAGGGAAGCAATACGGGATAACGGGAAAATGCGAGACAAAACTTGTTCCGCAATTCTTCCCAATCGCTTAGCTACCTTCCCTACGTTGTGGTCATTTACCACCTATTTCGCCCTCTGTAAGTGAGAATGGAAACGTTTCCACCTAAGAGCCGACATGCATGCGCAATGGTGGGGCAAACGCAGTTGCTCAAACTCCCTTAAATGGTGATAATGGTTTTTCATAATCATCGCAGAGAAGGGTTGTTCCTGAACCATGGCTATGAAGTCATGGAGTTTCATATCCCGCCGTGGATTGGCCCCGATGATAGCTAATGTTCTAAGAGCTCGCTTTGGGCGTAAAAGTTTGCGATGGTGGTGGTTGGCTCCATGGTAAGAGACTAAAACAAAAAAAGAAGGGTGGTAGGTTAGGATACACGGGTAGACTAGGTTAGAAGACTATAACGACAACCGTTACGCGCAACGCGCCGTAAAATGCATGTTGGTATTTTTAAGAAGCGATAAGTCCGCAAAGCGCCGCGAAAGTACCGTTGTAGCACTTCACGGAAGTATTGGGGTATCGTAATTTCCACGGGGAGCGGAGCGTTAAAGTCTCTAGTTTTTAGCTAGCTACCTTAAGAAGGACTCAAGTAGGTAGACTTGGTAGTGAGGCTCTACTCGGTTGTAATCCTAAGGTCAAGTTACCTTCACCTCTACAAGCTTACTGGCTTGCCCGATCGCACTCGGTCTCGTGCGCGGGTGGATGCGGCCTCGGCTCTACTCAGAGGCGGGACGTGGAGGAGTGCAAGGGGCGAAATTGAGGGCTATCACAACCGTCGCCTACACCACTCACCGTGGCTACACAAAGAACCAGGGTGACTTATAGCTTAGACACCACGTCCACGCTTATTTTGGCCACTACTCTGGCGTTGGCCAGAACATCCCTCTTTATCGAGTCCTCTACTAGAGCAATGCGTCCAAGGGCGAACAACGGCGAACCCGTAAACTTGTAAAGAGAATGATAGCTTGAAACTTAAAGAGAACAATATGAAGATAGAACACGGCGTCCTACTCAAAGTAGTACGGCGATCGTAGGTGGCCAAATGTAGAAGCTGGAGCCGACAAATCCGCACCCGGTCCACCCCGATGTACAAGAGCGAGCCGATGTATTTAAGTAGAGGGGGTAAGCTACTCGCTCTTCTTCTACACTCTTTCCCTCTCACCCCTTCTAAATAGAGTCTACTCTAAGGAATGGCACTACTTCTCTTCTCAATTGTGTATGTGAAATGGACTTGAAGAATGAATGATTTGAATGAGAGGCTTGAGCCATCCTTAAGTAGTAGAGTAGGGTCGGCTTTCCGTCGTATTTTAGAAAGCACCACATGCAACCGCCTCCCAGCATTGGACGATACCGCCCGAAGAGGGCGGTTGGAAGAGGCGGTCCCTTGGGTCGGCGGACCGGCCCGGGCGCCGCTCCCACCCGCTTCTCCTCGTGGGTTCGGGCCGGCCCATGTCGAGGATCGGAGGGTGCTTTGGTCCGTTGAGTCCCGAAGTCTTGGGCTTATTATTTTGCTTGTTTTGCGCCTTCGGGGAAGCTGTGTGATTTTGATGTTTTTTCATACTAGTCCTGCAAACATATATTCTAACAAAACTTGTGGAAGTGTTAGTCCAAAAGCCCTATTCTAGAGTTTTTAGATAATATTTATCATGTTTTATTTATGTAAAGTTGGCGGTAGAATTGTAGTTATGATCGCCAACACTGATCGCGTCGGCGGTCTTGGCGGGCAGTGATCCTAGCAAGCGCCACAGGGACTGCATTGGAGCGCCGTGTGGCGGCCGGGCGGCTGGGCGGCGCCAGCGGCTATGATGATCGTTGAGAGATA
>JADLZK010010071.1:0-53890 GCA_015847255.1 Hyparrhenia diplandra
CTCTGCGGCCCTCTCGATGAGGGCGCAGCGGCTGAGGTGGAGCCTCGAGCTTACGGTGCCTCGGGTTTGGGGAGCTCGTGGAGGAGCTCGATGACTGCGGATTACGCGTCGCTTCGTCGGTACGCGGGGGAAGTCGTCGGCCTCGCTCGATCGGTATGCGCCTCCGTCCCGAGCTTCGCGCTTCGTGCGACCGCCCGCCGCCGAGAAGGCGTCGCGTTCTGCCATGTTCCGCTCGGCCTCTTCCGAGCTGTTCGGCGCTCGTGCACCAGCAAAGTGGGCGCGTTGAAGCGAACCGTCAGTCGACCCGGCGCGGCCCGGTGTGTCTGGGAAAGACGTCCTCATTTGGCGTGGCTGCGCCATTGCGGCGCCATCGATTAATACGGCACATGCGCTTTTCGCGTGTGGTCGACCCTGCGAGGCTCAAGCTACCAGTAGCGGTCGGCGAGCCGGTCGCCCCAAGCTTCAGTCTTTTGCACCCTCCGGAGGCGGAAGAGAGTCCTGCGGGTACATCCGTCGTAGGCGCGAGGAACTGCCTTCTGGGGAGGCGTCCTCGTCCGGCGTGCCTCTCTGAGATGACGTTGGCGGTGGAGGTGACGTCGCGGAAAAGCTTCCGAGTCGGCTCGGGCGAGGATGTGCGAAGCAGTCCGCGTGAATTTATGAAGTGGTGGCCGCCGCTGCGGTATGGGGCTTAGCGGACGGAAGTCGGGTTCCCGGCGGAGCGCACTAAGACGGCGTCGGCCGGGCATCGCGAGGGCAGGCGGGCGTCATCTGCCCCGCCATCGAGGGAAGGTGGCTCAGGCGAGGGGAGCCCTCGGGCTGGTGCCCGTGAAGTCCAAAGGTCCCGGCGACGGTCTGGCCAGCGACGCCGAGCGGTGGTGAAGGAAGCCATCGGCGGTGAAGCGTCACACTAGTCTTTGCCCTACCGGCGCCAAGCGTAGGTGGGTCGTATACCGCGGTCGCGAAGAATCGACGGCTAATGTGTGCAACGATGGCTAGCTCAAGGACAATGACACGGAGGTTTATACCGGTTCGGGGGCTACCGAGCATCCTAGTCCAATGTGTGGCACTATCGGAGCTCAAACCGCCTCGGACGGGGCTTAATACAAGTCGGGCGAGAGAGGGAGATGAGCTCCCAAGTCTCAGTGGTGCGAGTGCGATCGAGCGGTGTATGTGTGTGTTTTCTGTGTGCAAGAGAGCTTGCCCTCTCCCGATGGCCGAGCCCTCCCTTTTATAGTCGCAAGGGGAGCTCACAGGGGTCACCGAGCGGAGGACCTAGAAATAGAAGGAATACAAGTCTTGGGGTTGAAGAGAAAAAGTTCCTCTGCGATGTCAGGCACGCGGGGCTGTCCGGCGTGCGCACGTGGCCGCCGCCCTACTTCCTGGCACACTCGCCGGTCGCCGTAGTGTAGGGTAGAGGCGGCTCCGCATCCCGACACAGTAAAGCACGACGGACGCCGAGCTCGGGGCTGGCCGGGTCGGGCGGAGGAAACAATGAGCTCGCCCGTCGCCTCCATACTCTCTCGCACGTCTTGTCTACGTCGGGCACGCGCCGGTGTCACGGTCGAGGTCGTGAGGCGCCACCGTGCCTTAAATGCTTTGTACTTGGTGTCGCGAGAAAGCGTGTGGCCGGAGAGCTCGATCGCGAGCTCGACCTTGTCCGTCAGTCGTTCTTGTCGAGTGGTTGTCTCTTGTGCTTGTCCGTCATTTGGCGTGGTCGACGGCCCCACGCCGCGCGTGCCGTCGGCGATCTTGCGCGGCCGGATGAGATCGGTCGTAGGTTGCTTTGACGCCCCGTAGCTATGATTACGAATCCTAATCACTTCAGCGTCCGGATTCTCCCCGTCGTCCTCCGGTTGGTGCTTGGGAGCTCGTTCGAGACGGAAAAGAGCTCGTCGTCGAGGCGGGTTTCGTTGTGCCGGCGTGCTCGCCGGGAGCTCGTTCGAGATGGAAGTTTTCTCGGGACAGCTTCGGGCACCGGCCCGGGGCCTTTGCATCGAAGTTCCCATTCGAGATGGGGACGCCTCGCCGGGTCTCTCGCCCTTGTCATGGTAAAAAAGTCCCATTGCTAACGAGCACGCCTTTTCTCCTAACACTTTGTTAGGACGGCTTAGGATGATTGACTCGTCCGGAATATCTCGTGGTCCCACACTTTGATTCATAACCCTCTACCATGCTTTGGCAAGTAGCCCTATTTTCCTAGTGAAGCTCGTTGGTGGGCCAATGATGGATGGACCCGCCGCTACAAAAAATCCCCACATAGACCGAGAGCCCTACACTCCCCTCAATAACTCTCCATGGTTTGCAAAAACCCTAGCCGTGAAAGTAAATGACTAGGTGTCTAGATGTAGATAAATTTAGTCGTGGATTAGTTAAATTGATGGTTAGTTGCGTGTTTAGATAGCAAAGAGATTGGTTGTTGATGCATTGCTTTACTTGCGTGTAGAATTATACTGTGGTGAAATATTGAAGTTAATTGTTGATTTTAAGGAATAATTATATTATTATTAAGGGTTGTTTGTTGCCCATCATATTCCTTGCCACAACTAAACTTTGGCAACCACACTAGAGTGGTCTTTGTTTGGTTCAACATTGTGTATGGCGGTCAAAGATGCATGCATGCCACACCTATGCTTGTCATATCCTCCTATCGCGCTTGTCTTCTCGGTGTCTAATAAATGCTTTTTTTGATTCTCGGGTTTGTGGCGAGTGTGGCGTGAAGATTCTCGCCGCCACATGTCACGGCGCCATAGACGGTGTGGCAGGTCACTTGCCAACCATATATCAAATTGTAAATCAAATTGTATAGATGTCTAGCTACGAATTCCTAACTAGATTTTACCAAATTACATGTGGAAGTTTTTGGTCCCATATACCCCATAGAAAAATCCTTGAGTCCGGAAAAGGGTACCAACATCATCGATGTCTTACTTTTGGTGGTTGAATGGAAGCAAATAATATCAACACTTTCTTGTCCATGGTTGTAGTGGGGCGACTCTAATATGGAGGCGAGTGAGGTAGAATTTAAAGCGTGTTGTTTGATAGTAGTGAGAATTTTTTTTTAATAAAGCTTCCTCAGATAGAACAAAAGAGAGGAATGGAGGCCCGTGCTTAGATAATTTAAGAGGATAGCTATAATCAAAGGTTGTACCGATGTTGAAAATACAATTGCACAATATTTCGCCGATGATTTCTTCGGAGAGAAGAGGATTGCACAAGATTTTGTCGATGATTTCGGTGGAGAGAAGAGGCCGGAGTTTTTAAAGGGATACACTTTTGTATGTTATTTGATCTAAAATGGTATTCTATATTGGTAAAAAAGATTCAACGTAGGTATGTTTCAGTAACTTGTTTATATCTTGTTACAATAGTTGAAATAAAGTCATCATGGTTATAATATTGGGCAAGTGTTGACTCGGTCACCAAACATATTTTTCCCCTGGCCAACTTACTACCATAAAGGAGTAAAACTATACCTTTTTATACTCATATGCATTTATCACTAATAAAATTCCACTTGTAGTGTCTATTATTTTATTTTTGATTTATAATAAAAAAGCAAGTGGAAAAATCGACCAAAGCACGCCATCCAGGAAAGCGTGATATTGCAAAAAAACACAAGGGTGAGCAAATCGACCAAAAACATCAAAATCGGGCCGAGCCAAGCCCGCCCACAACTTTTTTCAAGACAAGGGAAGACACCCCACCGAGATCCTCGCGGGCCGAAATGGGGTGCTACAAGACTGGCGCGCAGCGCGGCCGCACCCCTCCCCTTTTAAGCGGTTTCGCTCATCGTATGATTATTGAATCCCTTCCATTATCTAGTTGGAGCAGTCACCATGCCGCTCAATAGTCTACTACTGCTCAATCCGGTTGGAGCATATGACTAAGAGCAAGTACTATGATTTCGCCGCCTCGGCCGCAACAACGCCACATCACCACACGGTGGTGTGGGCGGGCGCTATAGACGCCGATCCGTTTCTCTCTCTTCGTTTCTTTCCCTCCACGTAGATATCAGTCGGCCTTTACCGCCCATCATAATACTTGGGCCTTGTTTAGTTGGCAGATTTTTGTAAGGCTAAATTTTAGCAATGTCGTGGTTAGAAATATTAGCAATTGCAAAGGTTAAAAATTTTAGCAAATTCTCGCAACATCCTATTCCATGCATTCAATGAGGGTGTTCAAAGACGCATTTGCCCCCAACTTTCCATTCCACAAAGATGCATCTGCCGCCGGTTTGCATGCCTTCATGCTTTTGCATGCAACGAGAAACAACCATGAACTTTGCACATGCATTATTATAGAACTCAACAAATGTCATTACACATGAAAAAATATTGGCATCTACAAACCTGCTTTTGTTCTGCATGCACAGAGAACCAAAAAAAAGCACACCACTATAATTATTACGATCCGCAAATTACAAAGCTTATTCAAATTTGAGCAAATAAACTAAAACAATAAGGCACTAGGCCCATCACGTAAAAATAATAGTACAAGTTCTCGCGACACAAATGCAAATCAAATGCAAATAAAAAGTCCTCACGACCTATTGTACGAGTGTGGTCCGCAATGTAATCACGGAACTCATTCATCGCTTCAACATCTTCTTGATCGGGGCATCAACGGCTTTTAGGCTGATCATGAGATGCTTCGGGCGTAATCTAAATGAATATGTTGATCCACCAACGCCAAAGTCACTATCGCCTAGACCACTCAGCCTTATGAAGTTATGCAAAGCCATACAAGCAACAATGATGTGTGTTTGTGTTTTAGCAGATAAGGGAGGGACTCCATAATACAATATGCGCCACTTCATTTTTGAACTCCAAATGCCCTTTCAATCACATTGCGGAGAGATGAATGGGCAAAATTGAAGGTCTCCTTTTACCTCGTGGTCCTGCGACGTTTAGGTAGTCTTGCACGTGGTACATTGTCCCCTTTGTATGGTGCGAGGTATCCTGGCCGATTTTGGTACCCTCGAGTCGGCGACATAGAACTTTCCTACAAAGAGAGTAGCGCATTCAAGTCCCTAAGTTGTAGGTAAATAAATTAGAAAGGCCAATTCTAGTACTATGTACAAATGTATACCTTCAAGAGGGTGAGGAAAGTCCTCCGAGCAGTTTGAGTCATGGCATGATCAAACACTCTCATCATCTTGTGAGAGCCCGGCCATCCAAATGAGGACAAATGTAAATAACATGTCGAAGTCACAAGCCGCCATGACATTTTGTGTTGTCGTGCCCTTGCGATTCATGTGTCGTGGTAAATTTGTCTTATGCACTATGCGTGAATGTGGCTGCCATCTATAGCGCTTATGCTGTCCTTGAATTGAGGGAAGAACCGCCGCTCATGACTCTAGGATGCATGGTTCTAAATTACGGGTCCCTAGGTCTAAGGATATCGGCATGAAACTTCAACACGCATTTCATCACTCAGAGAACATTGCATGTACCGTGCCTAGTGACCTCTCAAATCTATCCTCGGCTTGCCTAAAAGGATTCTGGACCCGCTAAAATCCACGTAAAACATCCCCAAAGCCTCTGGGTAGCTTGATTTGGTAGTGTCTTTGAGGCCATACTCAGTTGTTAACATATGGTGCAATTTAAAGAACATCTCCTGGCTCATCCTAAACATTTGTGTAGCAAGAGTATGGACAGGCTAGTTTGGATTCTACCCATTCCAACCCGGGAAGTTTTAGGCACCCTATAATCGCCGCCCTAGTGCAATACTTCTCATGATGGTCATGATACGGTGCCAACATACCAAGTAGCATTGCAATTTCTTCATCTTCTTCGCCCTCTTCTTCTAGCATTGCATAGAAGTCCTCCTCCAAACTTCTTCCTCCTTTTTGAGCAAATGAATCCCGCCTTTGGTGCAAAATTGAATGCCATCTCGCACACATTGAAACAAACACAAAAAACTTGCATCAAGATCGTTCCCCAACTATTTAAGTAGAAATGCGGTGCAAAGACGTATAACCTTTTTGCTCAAATAAAACCACTTTGGATCATGTCAACCTTTTTGCTGAAATAAATTCCAATCCATAGCAACGTAGCGTAACTCATCCACAAAGCACAATTCATTCATATTTTGCACGGCACAACTCAACACAAATTAGTAGCACAACACATTAATATATTAGTTCCTGACGACAAAGATAGTGTTCGACATCACGCGGTGACCCCAACGAATACGAATACGTTATGAAGCACATAAATTACGCCCACAACACAACTCAACACAAATTAGTTCGGCGTCCCTACATGCATGCAATCCGGGTTCTAGTTCCCCACCACGGCTAGGCGCTTGAGGATAAGAATCCTCGCTTCATCATCTCCCGCCTTCTCAAAGTTGATCATGCGGGGCATTGACTCCGTCGCGCCCCGGATCCAACCCCGCAGTTCCTTATCTCCGATTTTCTCTACCGGTTCCGGACCATATCGGGCCACTCGGTACACCATGGTGTTGAACCGTGCTTCCTCGATCTCGTGGTTACGCTCGCCCAGATCTCCTTCTCCCCTGCCTAGAGAGCACGGAGGAAAAAAATGCGGTGCAGGCGGCCTCGATGGCATTGACGGTGCGGTTCTTCTTCTTCTTCTTGCTTGGGATTGGTAGCGGTCTTTGCGCGGAGACAACAAAGCCGTTCAAACTCCTCTTGCGCCCCTTCGCTTTGAGGAGTGCCGCGGGCGTGGTGTCCCGGCGGTGGTGTACCCGGCGGTGGGTGTCGCCACCGGTGGGCTCGATTACCCGTGGTGTTGCCACCATCTTTGTCTTCGTCTCCGGCCACCGCTAATGTTCATTGCCGCATTGCGCGTTTGGAACATAAGCAGTCTCCCTGTCACCGCGCCACTCGGCTAAACATCTGGTCCGGCCTCCTTACGGTAGGGAAGAACTTCCTTTAAGTCAGCTTTCTCAGACGGGAAGCACAAAGTTGTCAAAAAGATAATCCGTGGGACAGTCAACTTGAGAAGGCATGTGCACATAACAACATTATGTACCGGGTACCCTCATTCTCATCCCACCATTCCTCGGAGGCATCACAGTAACCATCGGCGCAACGCCCAAGCCATGCGGGTAAGCTGAATGTTGCGTTGGTTGCGCCAAATCTTCCTAAGCTCTCTCTCGGTCTGCATTTGCCAAAGATCTTGTTGTCATGTACCAACTTTTCTTCTTCGTAGAAACGCCGATCATGTTCTTCCACCCCCACCTGTTCATCTTACCAAGGGGGCAGTAACCCGCATTCATCTGGTCACAAAGACAACTTATGTTAACGTGGTCGTGGTCTTTGTTGACCACGCAGCCCCTGTCAGTCCTATTTCTGAAATGATGCATAACCTAGTTATGACAGGAATACAGGTGACCTGGACATGCATTAGCCACTGATAAAGAAACATTCCCAACCCATCCACGTTTTGTACGCATATAATTCCCCATATAGACTCCATGTATACATATTTATTTCCTTCTCTGCATTGATGGATTTCAAGAAGGATGCATATAACCAATCATTTAAACATGAATATTGCTTAGTCCAAATATGAGATGTCTACAACTATGTGTAATCCCACGGTGATAGACATCTTTGCCTAGAGCCTAGAGGTTCAGTAACAGTCTAATAGAATATGTCTCTGAAACTACTGTCATGTATAGTTGTTCAGGAGATGTAAAGTTGCATTTTGTGTTTTCCAGTTTTTCTCTATCACCATAGCTCGCTTGCAAAGTTGTATGGATTTCAGCAAACAATCAGTTAACATGAAAAAAATGAAACCACAAAGTCAGAGATTTCATTCAATTAAGTTTATACTTTCTACTATATGTCTATATACTAGTGTAGTGATCCCTGTTTCTGAATAAATGGGTGTGGCAGTATAATTAACATTGCACTTTTGATTTCAAGTATTCCTTTGGAATCACAATACATCACCAGGAAATTAAAAAAAAAAACTTATAGCCTCCTAGTGTTCTTGTAAACAATTTCACCATTACACCATGCAGCACATCAGATTATAATTCTAAGCACAATAAATCTCTTCAAAATAAAAAAGATCTCTTCAAAATCCGGAGAAGCCAATGATTCAGAACTTTTTTGTGTTAGATATCAGAACTTTTGTTGACCACGAAGACATGTGCATCTAACGTAGAATAGCCAATTCATGCATTCCAGAAACAACAATAATTGCAAAGCAAACATTCAATTCTAATGAACAGAAGGAATGCATGGGATTTTTGTCGGAGGAGTACAAGCATACCGGGACATTAGGAGGAGGGATGTTGTTGTCTCCGCCGCGACGACCCACGACGGCCTGTGGAGGTGCTGCGCCATTGGATCGGCCACCACGACAGCCACCACGCCACAAGAGGCGCCGCTAGGAGGACGGGAGGCCACCACGCCACGCATGGGGGTGGCTGGAAGCGCCGCCGCCGCCGTTGTCAACACTAGGCCCGGGATGTCGTGGAAAGCCGCCGCCTGGCCGTGCTCGGGGTGGAAGCCGCCGCCTGCTTGTGCTCGGGTGGAAGCCGCCGCTGCGTGGGCTCCAGCTGGAACATGCCGCCGGCTTGGCTGGAAGGCTGCCGCCCGTGGCCTCGGGCTCGAAGCTTCCGCGCCGCCAAGCGTCTTCAACACCGGAGGCCCGGAAGGTGCGCGAGTACCACCAGTGCGCGGATGTCATAGAACGTGCCCATACGGCGGCGCCGCCGGCGTTGAACGTTGCCCGGCCCAAGCGGCCCGGGTGGCTGTTGTTGTGGTTGTGGCTTGGCGCAGCGGAGAGATCGGCGAAGGAGCTGTTGGGACATGAAATCCCCGAGCGGCCGCCGTAGGAGAGGTTGAGCAAACGGTATGCGGAAGGCGGTGGTGTAGTTGAGGAAGCCGGACCCGTTGGAGGGGGAGAATAGTGTCGTGGCGGTCGGGAGAAGCAGATCCATCGCCGTCGGCCGAGACCCACGGCTAGGAGTCCCGCCGCAGGGGGGGTGGATGCGCCTCTGGGTGGTGTGGATCGGGTGCAGGGACGAAGGAGGCGGCGGCGGAGGGGGCTTCGGACTGGGGTTTGGGAGGTCGCCCGGATGGAGGCGGAGGAAGACTAGGGTTTTTGGGTGGGGAGAATGACGACGGGGGACGACGGGAGGGTGGGGGGTATAGGCGACCGTGACGGGCCTGGACCGCAATGATTGCTTGTGGGCTATCAAATGTCAGAACGGGCTAAAATTAGCAAAAGGCCGTTTAGTTGGGCAGGCCGGAAAACTCTATTAAAAAGGCCTCAAAACGTTGGAAAAAATAGCCAACTAAACGTGGCCTTGCTCTAAAATGAGGATTCGATACACAATTTTCTCCTGACTGGACCACATGACATGACACAAAGTACGCAAAAGCTTTCGTTATCCGTGATGACCGGCAAGATATAGCCCCAAGCCGAAAAAGGGCCAATTTGTGCTGCGTGCGGCGTTGTCGTAAGGCATAAACCGAGAGAGCACGCGTATCACAGCTGGGCTCAGCACCAGTAGCGCGAGCCAGAAGCTTCCTCCAGCCAATTTCCGTATACCATCCGATTCCGGTTCGCAGACGGCAGCCGAAAAACCCTACCACCGCAGCATTCCCCAAAATGCCACTCGCGCCATCAACCCCATCGCTGCTGCCAAACCCGCTGCCCTCGCCGCGGCGGTGGCGGGGCGGGGACGGACGGCCGCGGGGCGCTCCTCCGCGCCCGCGCCGTCCGCGCGCGGCGCCGCGGCCTCCGAGCCAGTGGTCCGTCCGGAGCTGGCGGGACCGCCCGGCGCTGCAGCAGCCCGAGTACCCGGACAAGGCGGGCTGGACGAGGTGCTGCGCACGGTGGAGACGTTCCGCCCATCGTCTTCGCCGGCGAGGCGCGCACCCTCGAGGAGCGTCTCGCGGAGGCCGCCGTTGGCCGGGCCTTCCTCCTCCAGGGTGGTGACTGCGCAGAAAGCTTCAAAGAGTTCAACGCCAACAATATCAGGGATACCTTCCGCGTTCTCCTGCAAATGTCCGTCGTGCTCATGTTCGGAGGCCAGATGCCTATCGTCAAGGTAGTACTATTATAAATAAAATCGCCTCAAAGCTTTTTGGGCTGTTGATCGATCGATCGGACATCATGCGTCCTCTTTTTCAGCTTAAATTAAATCATATTTTCTTTCTCTCCAAACATGACATTTATGTTTCCCAGTAATAATTGCATGTTTTTCACTAAAACATAAAGGCGGTATGATTGATGGAAGGACAACAATTGCACATGTTACAACTTGTATTAATCTTAATATAACACAATATATGTTTCAAATGTATGGTATGGATTTCTTTTTTGCCATGAGAAATTAGGATATTAATTGAGCAGTGTTGGTTGTATTTCTAAGCTATGCTTCAGATAACTTTGTATTCACTATAACATGCATGGATGTTTAGGTGGGAAGAATGGCAGGTCAGTTTGCAAAGCCAAGATCAGATGGTTTCGAGGAGCGGGATGGATTGAAATTGCCAAGCTACAGAGGAGACAATATCAATGGGGATGCATTCGATGAGAAGTCAAGGTTGCCAGATCCACACCGCATGATAAGTGCATACTCTCAGTCTGCAGCAACACTGAATCTGCTGCGGGCGTTCGCAACTGGAGGTTATGCTGCAATGCAGAGGGTAACACAGTGGAACCTTGATTTCACAGAGCATAGCGAACAGGGGGATAGGTGGGTTATCTTGAATCAAATTTCGTTAATATTGCAATTCATGGTCTTAGTGGTTGGCTATTTGCTTACACAAAAATGGATATGTTCTTTTCCCCTGAATCTAGAGGTATCCTGATTTGCACCAAGTGACCGCAACACACTCAGTAGCACTCGAGAGTTATTTGATTTTGCGAATTCATGATTTACATGTGGGAAATGGTGAATAGGTACATGGAATTGGCTCACCGAGTTGACGAAGCTTTGGGGTTCATGTCAGCTGCTGGACTCACTTTAGATCACCCTATAATGACAACAACAGAATTCTGGACGTCACATGAGTGCCTTCTTCTGCCTTATGAGCAAGCGCTCACTCGTGAAGACTCAACCACTGGCCTCTATTATGATTGCTCTGCTCACTTCCTATGGGTCGGAGAGCGTACTCGCCAGCTTGATGGTGCTCATGTGGAGTTCCTTCGAGGCATTGCCAACCCTCTTGGTATCAAGGTAAATATAATACTGACATCTAGCAACTCTTGTTTGGCCTCTGCATTTCAAAATTGAAAAGCTCAAGGTTTAGGCATTCTCTGAGAAATTTCTCCTCGTCCATTATAATACAGGTTAGTGACAAGATGGACCCATCAGAACTTGTACGGTTGATTGATATATTGAATCCCGAAAACAGGGCTGGGAGAATAACCATTATCACAAGAATGGGACCTGAAAACATGAGGGTGAAACTTCCACACCTGATACGCGCCGTACGTGGGGCCGGCCAGATAGTAACATGGGTTACTGACCCAATGCATGGGAACACCATGAAGGCCCCTTGCGGACTCAAAACCCGCTCATTCGACAGAATTTTGGTATTTCCCTTGCTTGCTATCTTATCTCCATGTTGGACTATTTGCTTGTGGGATCAGTTTGTCTATGCAGTGTGCAATTGTGAGTTTACAAGGGACATGGTATATAGCTTCACTATACTGATCATTTCAGTCATACTGATTGTTTTGGTTTCAGAGTAATAAATAGTACAATATATCCATGAGATCATCATTGAATTGAAAATTGCTTGAAAAGGTTGAAAGCGATTGATAAAGAAATTGTCCCAAATCTATTGCTCTCTCAATCTTTTGGATATTCCTCGAATATTCGAGCCCCATATTCTTTATAAATTCTGGTCGGATGTAGTGGTTTGGTCCTTCCAACTATCTATTTTACCATCCTTGTGAGTCAGCAGCCAAAGATTAGGATAAAAAGTTGTTGGTTGTTGGCTTGTTGCTATCACTTAATGCTTGGTAGGGGATAGGAGTGCTGCATAATTTCTATGCATCCAATGTCATACTGAAGAATAAGTAAATGAACTATGTCTGATGGCTATGTTGTTCAAACCAGGCCGAGGTGCGTGCGTTCTTTGATGTCCATGAACAAGAAGGGAGCCACCCTGGAGGAGTGCATCTAGAGATGACTGGACAAAATGTTACAGAGTGCATTGGAGGGTCACGGACCGTGACATTTGATGATCTGGGATCACGCTACCACACACACTGTGACCCAAGGCTCAACGCCTCGCAGTCTCTGGAGATGGCATTCATCATCGCGGAGCGCCTTAGGAAAAGGAGGATTGCCTCGTCGCCTTTGTACACAAACCAGCTGGGTTCCATTCGTCTGTGAACTGTGATAAGTTCACTGACATGGACTAGTGCTTCGGTTTTGTTGTTGTATCAAATTTTGCTGTCGTGTACTGGTAAACAAGACAACCTTTTGATTTCCGGTGTCATATATAAATAAAGTGCAAGTTACCTTCACCTGCTCTACCATCTTGAGAATTGTACTATACACTGAATCTATCTGGTAGGTTTGTGCAGTTACTGAAGTTGATAGTTGTTGAAACATGAATGAACAGGCGATGGAAGCCTGGTATGGCCATTCGAAGCAGGAATCTGGTATCTTGTACTTTCAAATACTAGGGGAACCCCCGCGGCGTTGGGGGAATTAAAAAAACGCAATGATCATGGAAAATTTCTGATATCATCTCTACACGATAGGGATATATGTGCTTATTATAGAAAGTTGAAATAATAAAGTGAAGCTTTTTAACTGAATTATCTGTATCACCTCCATGATAACTACTACGCACGTTCGTGTATATATATCTTAAGCATTCCCCGTTGTTGACGTGGGTACAAAGATTGAATTTATAGATGTTTGGATTTTAATCACAATTACATGTTGTGGTATATTAGAACGTATTCAAACAATTTATTATAATACTATGTATCAACAACATAGTGTGTTGCCTTGAAATTTTAGAGATGAATTGAGACAATGGATAAAAAGTAACAACTATTTGAATAGGCCACTTCTTAAATGATCACGATTTAGGTAAAAAAAAAATAAAACAGGAGACAATGAAATTAAATATATTAAACTTTGTTATAGTATTTTGGTTTTATATAGCACAATCGCGTGTTGCGCTAGGAGGACTGAGAATAAGAACGGATGACAGGGAGAAATACATGAAACATCATGTAAAAGTCAAAATATGCTGCCGAAAATATTGTAATATAGAAACCATTATATAAATAGTAAAATATGGAATAAAAATTGTGTCAATTAATTAAATGTGTTCAATAGGACCTGTCGGCGAGGTATGCCTAATACAGACAGCTAATGAGGCTAATACAATGCTGCAGCTGGTTCTTTTTGTCAAACCATTCATTTGACAGCTCCACACGTGTAAATGCATTATTGTGGAATCTTCCTACAAAGAGAATCGAAAGTGCTCATCAAATTGCTGTCAAAGAAAAATATAAGGCTGCATAAGTCTGCAGTAGCCCGTATTGCAATTGGAAAAAATATGAGAATGGGAACATATGTTGGGGGAAAAATCATATATATATAATAGTAATGTACACATGTTGGGAAGAACATTTGTCGAAGAAAAAATATAAGGCTTCATGAATTTACAGCATCCCAAATTGCGACTAAAAAGTGAGAATGGGATCATAGAATGTAGACATGTTGGAAAGAACATTTCTGCTGTGAAAAAATAATAGGATGGACAAACCAAACTGAAGGTATAGGAACTCACTGTAGAATTATGTTGCAAAGTACCTCAGAATACCTTAAAAAACTCGTATAAGAATAATTGACTGGCTGGTGTGCAGTGAAATAAGTTCAGTATTGATTGAAACATTTCATGAGAGCTTACCTGGATGGGCAACAGCCGCATATTCTTACTGTAGCCTGTATTATACTATAAAATTTTAGTAATAGGACCATATGGTGCCAAAAGTCCAAGCTTCTGCAATAGCAATCTGCACATGTTGGAAAGAACATTTGGATTGCGTGGGAAATAAATAGGAAAAAAACAGAATTGACCTATTATGTCAATGTAAGAACACAGACCATCCCAAAGTATCTGTGTAGCACATGTAGTCAGAATGAAGTACTTGGGCAGGCACAAAGATAATTTTAGCCATAACACCACAGTGTACATAACCGAGAAAAGAAACAGAATTCACCTGTTATTTATTTATGTTAATGTACGAACCAAAGACCATCTCTCAAAGTATGTGTGTAGCACATGTAAATATGTAATCAATGAAGTACCTGGGGCAGCTACAAAGATTATTTTAGCCATCACACCACAGAAGTGTTGCTGCATGCAGGTAAAAATCAAAGATGAGACAACCATGCACTTTTTGTCTTACAAAGCAAGAAAATAAAGGAATAGGATGCAGTCAAGTATACATAGCCCAACATGGAGTATAACCCAACATGCAGTCAAGTATACCTGAGCAGCGGCCGCAAGCAAGACCACGCCGCCCGGGAAGTTAATGCCGCGCCGCACGCTCGTCGTCCGCCAAGAGCCCGGTCGTACGCCGCTCACTCGTCCACCAGACCTCATCCGCGCCGCCACGAGGTCCTCTGGCGGCTCCACGCGCCGCGACGCCGCCTAGCTGTCCTCGGCCACGCGTGCAGCGGCTGGCCGGGAAGGAGCTCCTGCAGCTCGCCGTCGCCGTTGCTCGCGAGGCCGCCAGGTGCGCGCGCTGCTGCTGTCACCGGCGGCGCGCACGCGGGAGGCGGAGGCCGCGACTCGCGAGGGCCGGGGGCATCGCAGCACGCACATGAAAGCCGGACGATGGTCTTGTTCCTCTTGGGCGGCGGCGGCGGCGCGGATCTCGGCCGGCGGGGCGAGGGCACGGCGGCGCGCGGAGGCCAGCACCCCTACCTCCCTCTTCCACGGCGCAGCTCAGGTCCAGCTGTGGCGGAGCTGGATCCCACAGCGGCGACTCAAGGTTCCGCCTCCGGCTCCGCACAACGCACAGCGGACCGGAAGGAAGACCATCGCCGCGCATCCTCTCGAGAATTCCCCCACGTGGATCCGGCGCCGGGGTCGAGGCCGGGCGAGGAGTGGCGTGCGTTTTATGGATGCACGATGCGGCGGTGGTGGGGAGGCGAGGGGGTGGCAGCAGGATTCAAGGCGCGAGGTGGTGGCTGCTGGATTCAAGGCGCACCGCGGAAGGCGCTGGATCACGGAAGTGGACGGCCACGCGCGGACGGGAAACGGCGGTTTGGACGGATAAAGGTCGACGAAGAGCCGAAACGGGATGTTTGGATTTTAATCACAATTACATGTTGTGGTATATTAGAACGTATTCAAACAATTTATTATAATACTATGTATCAACAACATAGTGTGTTGCCTTGAAATTTTAGAGATGAATTGAGACAATGGATAAAAAAAGTAACAACTATTTGAATAGGCCACTTCTTAAATGATCACGATTTAGGTAAAAAAAATAAAACAGGAGACAATGAAATTAAATATATTAAACTTTGTTATAGTATTTTGGTTTTATATAGCACAATCGCGTGTTGCGCTAGGAGGACTGAGAATAAGAACGGATGACAGGGGAGAAATACATGAAACATCATGTAAAAGTCAAAATATGCTGCCGAAAATATTGTAATATAGAAACCATTATATAAATAGTAAAATATGGAATAAAAATTGTGTCAATTAATTAAATGTGTTCAATAGGACCTGTCGGCGAGGTATGCCTAATACAGACAGCTAATGAGGCTAATACAATGCTGCAGCTGGTTCTTTTTGTCAAACCATTCATTTTGACAGCTCCACACGTGTAAATGCATTATTGTGGAATCTTCCTACAAAGAGAATCGAAAGTGCTCATCAAATTGCTGTCAAAGAAAAATATAAGGCTGCATAAGTCTGCAGTAGCCCGTATTGCAATTGGAAAATATGAGAATGGGAACATATGTTGGGAAAAAAAATCATATATATATAATAGTAATGTACACATGTTGGGAAGAACATTTGTCGAAGAAAAATATAAGGCTTCATGAATTTACAGCATCCCAAATTGCGACTAAAAAAGTGAGAATGGGATCATAGAATGTAGACATGTTGGAAAGAACATTTCTGCTGTGAAAAATAATAGGATGGACAAACCAAACTGAAGGTATAGGAACTCACTGTAGAATTATGTTGCAAAGTACCTCAGAATACCTTAAAAACTCGTATAAGAATAATTGACTGGCTGGTGTGCAGTGAAATAAGTTCAGTATTGATTGAAACATTTCATGAGAGCTTACCTGGATGGGCAACAGCCGCATATTCTTACTGTAGCCTGTATTATACTATAAAATTTTAGTAATAGGACCATATGGTGCCAAAAAGTCCAAGCTTCTGCAATAGCAATCTGCACATGTTGGAAAGAACATTTGGATTGCGTGGGAAATAAATAGGAAAAAAACAGAATTGACCTATTATGTCAATGTAAGAACACAGACCATCCCAAAGTATCTGTGTAGCACATGTAGTCAGAATGAAGTACTTGGGCAGGCACAAAGATAATTTTAGCCATAACACCACAGTGTACATAACCGAGAAAGAAACAGAATTCACCTGTTATTTATTTATGTTAATGTACGAACCAAAGACCATCTCAAAGTATGTGTGTAGCACATGTAAATATGTAATCAATGAAGTACCTGGGCAGCTACAAAGATTATTTTAGCCATCACACCACAGAAGTGTTGCTGCATGCAGGTAAAAATCAAAGATGAGACAACCATGCACTTTTTGTCTTACAAAGCAAGAAAATAAAGGAATAGGATGCAGTCAAGTATACATAGCCCAACATGGAGTATAACCCAACATGCAGTCAAGTATACCTGAGCAGCGGCCGCAAGCAAGACCACGCCGCCCGCCGTGGAAGCCGGCCGCGCCGCACGCTCGTCGTCCGCCAAGAGCCCGGTCGTACGCCGCTCACTCGTCCACCAGACCTCATCCGCGCCGCCACGAGGTCCTCTGGCGGCTCCACGCGCGCCGCGACGCCGCCTAGCTGTCCTCGGCCACGCGCGTGCAGCGGCTGGCCGGGAAGGAGCTCCTGCAGCTCGCCGTCGCCGTTGCTCGCGAGGCCGCCAGGTGCGCGCGCTGCTGCTGTCACCGGCGGCGCGCACGCGGAGGCGGAGGCCGCGACTCGCGAGGGCCGGGGGGGCATCGCAGCACGCATGAAAGCCGGACGATGGTCTTGTTCCTCTTGGGCGGCGGCGGCGGCGCGGATCTCGGCCGGCGGGGCGAGGGGCACGGCGGCGCGCGGGCCAGCACCCCCTACCTCCCTCTTCCACGGCGCAGCTCAGGTCCAGCTGTGGCGGGCTGGATCCCACACAGCGGCGACTCAAGGCTCCGCCTCCGGCTCCGCACAACGCACAGCGGACCGGAAGGAAGACCATCGCCGCGCATCCTCTCGAGAATTCCCCACGTGGATCCGGCGCCGGGGTCGAGGCCGGGCGAGGAGTGGCGTGCGTTTTATGGATGCACGATGCGGCGGTGGGGAGGCGAGGGGTGGCAGCAGGATTCAAGGCGCGAGGGTGGTGGCTGCTGGATTCAAGGCGCACCGCGGAAGGCGCTGGATCACGGAAGTGGACGGCCACGCGCGGACGGGAAACGGCGGTGTGGACGGGATAAGGTCGACGAAGAGCCGAAACGGTGGGAACCGGCCGGGGAAAATTCTGCGCTGGTAGATCGCTGTGCTACCCTTTCCCTTTGCTATGTTTCAGTTACCATTGGTATGGGCCGTCAATCTGGTATCTTGTACTGGGGATTCTATATAAGTTATTACCTCGGGTTTCTCTTCAAGGTTGTGGGTGATCAAAGAAGTCATGTCTGTGTGTATAAATATGTATACTTGCGCCATGTAATACAGTGTATATTCTGTCTACTATGGCTATATATATATATATATATATAATACAGTAACATATTCTCGTTGTTAGGTTCGTTTTGGGCTACTCAAATTTTGATCGGGTCATCTTTTGTTCTTGTGTGTCCTTGTGTTTCATGCATTTGCACCGTACGTATAAGATTTACAGTTTTGGGGGAATCAACGCACGCTAAGTGTCGTGGTCTAATACCACCGTCACAGTAATCTGCTGGCTAGCGTGTGCTGCGAGGGCCTAGCTCTAGAGACAATGACACAAGATGTATACTGGTTCGGGGCAAATCGCGCACCCTAGTCCAGTGGTGATCACTATCCGAGCTCAAATGCTCATACCGGGGCTAGTACAAGCGGGGTGAGAGAGGGAGCGGGCTCCCAAGTCTCTGTGATTGAGGCGAGTGCCAATATCGAGTGGGGTGAGTGGATGAGGCTGGAATGCTATGAGTCCGAGTATCCTGCCTCAAACCGATGGCGAGGGTCCCCTTTTATAGTTGCAAGGGGGGTGTACATGTGCGCCACTACGGTTGAGGACTTAAGAGGGAGAAGAGAGCATATTCACAAGGGTGAGAATGCAAAAGGAACCAAACGTCGAGCTCGCCACGCGGGGGAGAGCTCGTTCCGAGCTCGAGGGTGTTGATGGCGTCGCAATTGGTCGTCGTCGTACACGGGATTCGAGGTTTGGACGGTGGATGGTCGTCGCCCAGTCTCCAATCGTGGTTGGAACACATCTCCTCAGTATGGGCACGACCATACTGCTGACGGGGTGAGGGTACGGCGGGCGTACTTGAACGGAACTGTAGAGGAGTGGTTGAGGATGGTAGGGCATGCCGAGGTGAAATCTGTCCACCGCTTTCTGTCCTTTGTTACCTGGCGTGGCTACAAAGTGCTCGTCGGATAGTGGTTGAGCTTGTCAGGGAGTGGTTGACCAACTCCGTACTTGGCGGCTTCCGCGGGAAGACGGCGGGTGAGCTCTCATCACTGCTCCCTTGCGCGTGAGAGGTAGTAGAGCTCGTTACGGGGGGGGGGGAGCTCAAGCGAGGCGGAAAGAGATCTCCGAATGCCTACGCGCGCTGTCTTTGTTCGGGAGCTCGTCGATGGGAGAGCTCGGCGAGGCGGAGGGTTGTCCTCGTCTTGAGAGCTCGTATGGGCGAGAGCTCGGCGAGGCGGTGAGTCGATCCTGTCCGAGAACTCTCACGGGTGAGAGCCCGAGCGAGACGGAGGATGGTCTCCCGTCGAGCTTACACGCGTTATGAGGGCGTGACCCACGGGGAGCTCGGGCGAGGCGGAGGTGGAGTCCTCGATCGCTCGCGCTCTGGTCTGGAACCAGAGAGCTCGTCCTTGGTGATGACCCCGTGTGTCGTGGCGGGGCGATCCGTCTTGTCACGTGCTTTGCGGATTCGATAGTCCAGGACCGTCCTGGACTTTTTGTTTCGAGTTGAGCAACTAGGTGTCCCGGATATCGATCCCCCACACTAAGTATAAATACTTGTATCATGTACTATAATTCTTGGAATCATCACATTGTTCGGTAAATTTAAATACTTAACATGCTAAGAGTTTGAAATTAGGATCAGCTGCTCGGTTGCCATGCCATTCAATTCCTTTCAAGGTTAGCAACTGCACATTTTATCCTAATCCTACTGAGACAGAGCCCATCCCACCACGAGGCAACCAGAGTCCACGAGCTGGCATGCTAGCCACGAGGACCCCCGTCTCGCTCCACCACCGCATCGTCGCCGGCGGCCAGCCGGGCCGATGCGTCTGGGGGCGGAGAAAGGAGGCGCGGCCGCGCGCCGTGCCGCCAGTTCGCGCAGGCGCTCGAGAGCGTCTGGAGGCACAGTCCCCGGATCCATCCTCCTGCCCCTCCCGCTGCTGGCACCGTCACGAGCGGCGCCAGCGAGGCCAAACCCTCGCGGCAGCCGCCAGTACTCGAGAACGCTGCCTTCGAAGAGTACTATAAGGTGTGGTTCCCATTTCGATCTCACACAGCTTCTTTTCTATCTATCGCACTCGCGGTTTGAAGTGAAATCAGGGGTCAGTCGATGGGGTGACAGCTTGTTTGTTGAGATTGGAACTTTTTTTTTTTTTGTTGCTGCAGTAATGACTATGTACTCTTGTACTGGTGAGTTTAGTCTTCGTATCTGGAGTTACAGTGTTGCGTAGAAAATGGCATGGTTTCAGGATCCTGTTCTTCTGCATGTGTGTCAGTGTATGTGATCCCACTTGCATATTTGGTTGGGCAGGTTCAGCAAATTGTCCGCAAGGAGGAGTGGGATGCCTTCATGAATGTCCTGCGGAAACCGTTACCAGCGACTTTTAGGATCAATGCCTGGTAATGCTGGTTACTCTGAAATGTAGTCATGAATTGACACTGAGGTCTTCATTTGGCTATTGGATTCCTTGGCTTGAGTAACTTCACATGGATCACTGTCATCAAAGATATTCATGTTCTCTCCTCGTCCTGCGTCCATAGCCTTTGGTTATCAAATGCTGGCTGCTCCATGACTTGGATATCTGGTTAATCTGCCATTCAAGTAGTCATGTGCAAGGGTTGTATTAGATTGTTTATTTTCAATCTGCGCTTTATGGTACTCCAGCAAGGAACCTGTACTTCTGAATTGCTCTTAGGAATGCATGATTGTCACTTATTATAAGACGCATGCAGTTTCAGGGTAACTTCAATTGAGCCATTAGCAAACCTTTCAGTGTAGTTACTGCAAAAGTTTATTCCATTAGGCAATACCATGCTATTCTCACAAAGGCTAAATTTATTTTTGTGCATTTGATACATGAATACAATAATTTCATATTTTACTAGCACTTGCCATGTAAGCTGAATGTTTATATTTCTACTTTCCTTTTCAGTTGCCAGTTTTATAAAGATATCTGCTCAAAGTTGGAAAATGAATTTAGGCAATCTTTGGAGAGTGAGGTAGCCTTTTCTCTGCCGTCTATGAATTTCTCCTTACTCGATCCTTGGCATTTTCTAATTTACAATTAAAAAACTCACTGCAAAGGTCAGTAATGAGCATGGAGAAGATGCTATAACTCCCTTGCCTTGGTATCCATGCAATCTTGCATGGCATCTGAATTTTTCTCGGAAGGAATTGAGGAAAAACCAGGCACTCGAAAGGTAATTAATTGCAACATGATGTTTAACTCTTGCCATTGCATGAATCTTGCTTGGCCTATGTAGCGTAAAATACGGGACACTCTTGCCTTTGCATTAGTGAATATATGGTAGGATTTGGGGGTGGAGTGGAGATGGTCTTGAAGTGGGCTTCAAACTGAGTTGTATTGGGTCAGAAGAAGCGGGATATCCAATAGGCATCAGATACTGGTACTGCAGATTGGTAGAGCATCAGGTTAGCCTAGGGAATATTTGTTCTCAATTATCTAATTAAAGTTTATCTAATTTTAGTAACATTGGCTTATGTAGTGTTGGTTTTATGAGCAACCAGTTTTCCCAAAAGCTTAAATTGTTATGGGGAAGTGGGTTATATATTTTTTCACTTTCAGACGATTATTATTCTGAACAGTTAATTTATGTTTCTACTTTGATGTGCTATCGATTAATCTACGAGTATTCTATTGATCCACTCTTCATTTCCAGTTTTCACAAGTTTCTAAAGCATGAGAGTGAGGTTGGTAATATAACTAGGCAAGAGGCTGTTAGCATGGTGGGCATCCTGTATCAATTTGTTGATAAATATTGTCACCTCTGTTATCTTGTTTATTCAATTCTCTTAGGTGAAGTCTTGTTCCATTACCTGAAATTTATCTGTACAGGTTCCACCACTGTTTCTGAATGTACAACCTGATCATCATATTCTTGATAGTATGTCCCTGTTTAATTCTTCTCTGTTATCGTATCCTGTGCTTCTCATACAAACCGACTGTGTCAATGGGTATTCTTTCATTTTGATTGGATGGCAAAATACTCCAATACTCACATGTATCTGCGTATCTTGTGCAGTGTGTGCTGCTCCAGGCTCTAAAACTTTTCAGTTACTTGAGATGATTCACCAATCAAAAGAACCAGGGCTACTTCCAGGAGCATTGGTATGTTTCTCCCTCAGTTTCATGTGGCACTAAAACTATTGCTCTTATATTGATGATATTTGGAGTCATGTTAGTTGTTAGTATTTAGTTTTGTTACATATAGCTAGTAGAACTAGTGTTAGAATTTCCAAAAACTTCTGAGAAATGAATACCTTAGTTATATTGGTATGGCCCAGGACCAACTTGGCCCAGTAAGCGGCTCAGTCAGGCCTGCTGTACTGTTTTGGGGTCAATGCTAACTTGTGTACAGGCTGTGGCACCGGCATGGTAAGAACTAAGAAGGATCTAGAGACTAGATGGCTAGGAGGTCTATCTCCTGTACTAATTCTGTCCCTAAGTCATAGTCCCCGATATATAGAGGCCCCATGTACCCTTGCAACTTAAGGAGAAGTAGCTCAAAGGCGCGAATTGGCCTGTAGTCCAATGGTAGGACGGTCCAGTGGGACGCTACCCACCAGGGTTCAAATCCTGGTGCTCGCACCTTTTCCTGGGATTTTCTCAGGATTTACCGGCGTTATGCATTAAGTGGTAAGCGACGTTCCCGTCGACGACGAGGCGCCTATGGTGACTTCGAGAATCTCCAGATCTGCCGGCTGCCCTGTCCTTCGGAGGTGCTCATAGGGGTAGGGTTTGCGTACGTGTGTTCATAGGGGTGAGTCTGCGTTGTACTGTGTAATTCTAAAAAAAAAAAAAAGTAGCTCAAAGGCTTCGCCCATCTCAAAGGCCTACTGGTCACTGTTCCTACCCTCTCACTTCTAACCAAATCCCCCCTCTCTAATCTGGGGTAATCTATGTACTAACGTATATATTCTCCCTTCTTCTTGTGAGGCTGATTAGGTGATAGCCAATGATCTCAATGTGCGAAGATGTGACCTCCTTATCCATAATACAAAGAGAATGTGCACCGCCAACCTAATAGTAACAAACCATGAAGCAGAAAACTTCCCCTATTGTTCTCTCGGAAAGGATTATTTAGAATCATATAAAGATACCTGCAAACTACAAAGGTTAGAATTCGACCGCATACTTTGTGATGTTCCCTGTAGTGGTGATGGGACTATTCGCAAGGGTCATGACATGTGGAGAAAGTGGTAATAACTGAATCTTTGTTTTGTCTGCTGCTTTGTCTTCCCTGTATGTATCCTCAGGTTTTAATGTGTTATTGTTGTTCAGGAACTCGAGCATGGGTAACCAACTTCATCTTCTGCAAGTAAATATTGCAATGCGTGGTATGGATCTGTTAATATTGATTTGACACTTTGTTGGGGGTGATTTTTCTTCCTAATTGAGTAATAATAGTAAACCATGAGTTTTTAAACATACCTACCACTCTACCAGGGATTTTCTGAGGAGTTCTACTGCATAATATATCACAGTTTGATAGAAAAATATATCATTTGAAGCTTTAAGGTTAACAGTATGTAATATCACAGTTTTATTTTATTTCTTAAGGTATTGCATTACTTAAAGTGGGTGGAAGAATGGTCTATTCGACCTGTTCAATGAATCCTGTTGAAAATGAAGCTGTCATAGCTGAGGTATCTACTGTAGTTTCTTACTTTTAGCTGTTGAACATAAAGCTGTTAATTTCCTGTGA
This sequence comes from Hyparrhenia diplandra, assembly GCA_015847255.1. Taxonomy (NCBI): domain Eukaryota; kingdom Viridiplantae; phylum Streptophyta; class Magnoliopsida; order Poales; family Poaceae; genus Hyparrhenia; species Hyparrhenia diplandra. Next base: position 23,578 of record JADLZK010010071.1, read on the forward strand.
CTTCTAGCCTAGATATGAGCAAACTATGAGCTGTTCAAGCGTTGAAGCCTTCTGGACTAGTTGGTCACATTGTTTTGGGTGCTTTATTGGCTGGTCGTTTAATAAGGCAATTATGGTAGCTTATAGATCCAAAATGTTCTCTGGAAAAATTCAATTTGTATGCCTTACAGGCTCATGCCACTGGATTTTTATGAGACGGCTTAAGCACAAGCCCCAATCTGAACGGTCTCATTAGAACTCCAAAGATCTGTAGTGAAAAAAAAAAAAAAAAAAAAAAAAAACATATATGTTGGTATAGTTTTGAACCTTTCCTTTAGGCTGCCACATACAAATACCATTCGCTATTCATTTTTACATTCTGTTAACAGTATATGTGCTGTAATATGAATTTGCTTTGCAAGTTGTTCATGTATCTCATAATCATATAGCTCCTTCAAAGAAGTGGAAACTCTGTTGAACTCCTTGATGTTTCTAACGAGCTACCTGAATTGGTCCGGCGTCCAGGGCTTAGCAGTTGGAAGGTTTGTGTGCTTATATCTATACCAAGGTTGATCCCTTGGTTACTTTTTTTTTTTATGTGTTGTATCTATTAAGATTGCGCATTCTTAATTACAATTTTTGCCCTGTTTTGTATGTGTGTCTGGATTCATGATTATGACACTCAACATACTATGCCAATGGCTTTACTTTCATTACAGTTTTTAGTTTACTAATAATCTTTTACATGGAGAAATTAACTGAGCATGTCAGCACAGGTCTCATTTTTTTACTGTCTCGAAGTATAGATATACTTATCACTTTTGACCACTTTATTTATCTTGTTCGTGATTCCTGAAATGTTTTCCCAAAATTCCCCCCTTATATTCTGTCTATACCATCTACTTTGGTTTCTCTTATTATATGTCTGATAACATTGTTTTAATTGGTTTATGTGTGCTGGCTGAAGATGACAATTATTTGTAAGCAGAGGATCTATAGTTGTCTCTTTTTTGTTTGTAGAATTATGATTGCTTTTAGAATAAACCTTTTTTTCCATTTCAGTGTTTTAGTCGAACAGTTCCCTTCCTTTTCTTACTCCTGCAGGTACAAGATCGAGATTCCTGGTTTCAGAGTCATGATGAAGTTCCACACGATAGGAAGAATGTAATATTGCCAAGCATGTTTCCTGCAAGTAATATCACTGAGGAAAGCCATACTATGTGTGGTGATGTTGAAGTGAACATGGATAATATGAGCAGCTTCTCAAGAAATATTAACATTGAAGAAACAAAAAAGTTAATCATGACATGGCTGGAGTTTCTATCAGTCCCAATAAAATTTTGGATTGCACTTGAACATTGTGAGTTCAAAATTTCCACTGCATCGCTGCATGAGGATTGTTCCTCATGACCAAAACAGTGGGGCATTTTTCATCGCAGTTCTACATAAATTGTCTCCCTTGAATGGTAATCTCTGCTTTCTTCTTGATGATTCCACTCAATACCTTTCAAGAAAGTTTGCATTTAATCGTGTATGCCTATATGCATAAATAGTACTTGAATGCTGCGCAATCTTTCAGGCAGTCAGATAAAGGGAACAAAAATTCAGCATAGACTTGGAACAGACAGGATTATGCAGTTTCAGAAAGAACCTGAGCCAGAAACAAGACCCTATGAAACTATTTTGACACTCCAACAGCACAGTGTTTCTGAAGTTGACACTGAAGTGCTGGGTACGCGACAGAATTTAAGCACAGACAACCAAACTTCAAAGGATAAGAACTTAACTGAGGTTGAAATGGTTTTCAGTGATGTAGAAAGCACTCAAGCAGAATCAGAAGATAGAATGAAGTTGCAAAAGCAAAGCAGTTGGAGAGGGGTTGATCCTGTCTTATTTTTGAATGATCAAGCGGTGATAAAGAGTATAATATGCTTCTTTGGCATCAAGGAATCATTCGCGACTTGAAGGTCGTCTGGTGACTAGAAGTACTGATAGTGCGAGGAGAATATATTACGTATCAAAGTCAGTTAAAGAGATTTTGGAGCTGAATGCAGAAGTTGGTGGGCAGCTCAAGATAGCTTCACTTGGTGTTAAAATGTTTGTAAGTATAAAGTGCTCTAAACACATGGTGTTCCTTACTGATCCAAGATTTCTTAGGAACATTCAGCAGTGGAAGAACATACATATTTTACTCAAACTTTGAGTTACTCTGTTCTCTTTCAGGAAAGGCATAGATCAAAGGATGCCTGTCCATGTGCATATAGGTTGTCTTATGAGGGATTATCGCTACTGCTTCCGTACATCAGCAGGAGGATACTATATGCATCCCCACTTGACTTCCACCGTCTTTTACAGTACCGGAGCATAAACTTTGCTCAATTTGTCGACACCAGATTTGGGGAGCAAGCTGTGTCCTTGATGCCCGGTTGCTGTGTTGTAGTGTTACTCGAAGGTAATGTTATGCCCTATCTGAAGATAAAAGAAACCATGATTTAATCTAACTTTCTCTAGTGTTTCAGGGCATAAGCATGTAGATTCCATTTCTAAGGATCCCTCCACAATTGCCATTGTTTGCTGGAGAGGGAATGTGACTATGAATGTTATGGTTTCTCCACCGGATAGGAAGGATCTCCTAGAAAGGATGGCCTATCGCTTTGGCCTTAAAGCCTGTGCAGACGAAGATGAGGATTGTTGTCAAAAGGTTAATTGATTAGAGCTGAGGAGATGATAAGGTGGAGACTCAAGACTGACAAAGTGACAATCAATAGCCTCTAGCTTTCCCACCGTGCGTAGGCCGAGTAAAATAGGCTGACGTAGCACTGCGGCATGCTGTTGGCAGATGCCGAAGAAATGCCTCTGGGGCTATTCTTGTGTTTAAACAAGTCATTACTGATACAGAAGAAAAACTGTTACAATACTTTTGAGATGTTGAACTTGTGATTATGTATTGCCTAATCACAATCACAAAAGGGGTACTATATTTCAGGCGGAGTTTTAAATGACCAGCATACACGAGCATACACCGAAGAAAAACATATGGGCATATCAACATAGATGAGGACGAGCACGAGTAGTATGCTTCCGCCGTTGAAAATGCTAGTGTGAAGGCACCAGCGGATGCAGCCGTCGATTTTCAACAGGGTGCCTTTGCACGGGCTAGAATACCGTGTGCCAATTCACGTTTCCCTTCTCCATAGTAGCACCAGGGTTTCATCAGATTTCTGCAAAATCCGTGAAGAGCTATGTGGTGATATTCTGAACAGGATTTCATTTGGACCACACTCTGTCAAAGCACAATAGAATGGTTCCACAAATATTCTCTGTTGGTTTTGTCGATCGTCTTTTTTACGATGGATCCTCGTTGATCATGGAGCACCCATCCTTTTCGAAACCCTGAAATATCTTCCTAGGAACCTGTCTTTGTCTTGTTGTCAATTCTAATAATATATGGCATCGCGTGTGCCAAGTAAACTTCTCCCAGGACGCGTCTAGTTTTCAGCCACGTAACTTACTTGGGAATCGATTCAGAAACAATGGTGTGCAAATCCTAGTCCTAACAAAAACAATGGTCAGAAATTAGGCCTTGTTTGGTTTCCATAAGTCGGGTGACTTATTAAGTCGGGTGACTAAAAATCGATGACTTATAAGTCATGCCCTGTTTGGTTGCAGAACCGACTTATAAGCTAAGGAAAAAAAAAGAAGAGAAAATGATTGACTTATAAGTCGGGGTGAAAAAAAAGAAGAGAAAATGGTTGCAAGTGACTTATAAGTCTCATGACTTATAAGTCCCTACTGTTTGGCAAAATAAGTCACTTATTTTGAATTTTTTGACTTATAAGTCACCCGACTTATGTAAAACCAAACAGACCCTTATATCATTAGTGTTTTTTTTGAAACGAACCGGCAGAAGAGCTGCCTGTTATATTAATAGAGAAGAGTTCGCCAGGTGGCGCTGTACAAGAATTCAAAAAATACAACCAGACAAAGCACTATACAACAGTTGTACAAAAGAGAGAAAATCACGTGGGCGCGATCAAGGTTGCAAGGTGCTTTGCACCTGCTGCCATCCACAGCCTCGCCTCATCTTTGATTCTTTGAAGCACGACAAAATTTGGCGCTTCTGAGCGATCGAAAACTTTTGCATTCCTTTCTTTCCAAACCTCCCAGCAAACTAGAATGATTAGTGTGCGGAGGCCTTTTCTGCACCTGGCCGGCGTTTTGGACAGGCTTGTCCACCAGCTGTGAACGGAATCGCTCAATGACCATGCAATGGGGTGCAGATTTGTGTTTTGCGCCCAGGAGGCGATACCCGCCCAAATCCTTCTGACAAATCTACATTCCTTGAATAGATGCAGTCCTGTCTCCGCATGATGCCTGCACAAGGTGCAAATTCCTTGGTTGGGCCAATTTCTAGCCTGCAATCTATCCGCAGTCCATATTCTATTCTGAATCGCCAGCCAGGAGAAGAATTTGCATTTTGGTGGCGCCCACGACTTCCATATGATGGTTTCGAAGTTGTTATGTGTCGCTCCAATGAACTGCGCATGATACGCCGAGGAGGTTGAATATTGTCCTGTTCCCCCAAATTTCCACCTGACAGTATCCGAGGTCCCATGAGTCAAGACAATGCGTCCTGCCTCTCGCCACAGTTGGAAGTACTCCTCAAAGTGTGTAGCCGTGAAGCTGTGGTGCTGCAGGTCAATGTCTCTTATCCACTGATTATGTACCAAGGCTTTTTCTAATGTGCGGTTTTTCCTCTTTGAGATGGTGTATAGGTTTGGAGCCACATCGCACGGCCGCCGCCCATGTAGCCATGCACTTGTCCAAAACATCGCTTTTCTCCCATCGCCCACTGTTAGCTCGGTAGATGCTGCAAATAGTAGCTTGTCCGTTCTGTTGCACGGTGTTTCGTTGTCACAGGTGTTACCAGAACCTGGTGCCCATTGCCGCCATATCATTTGTGTTTGATCTGAACAGCACTTTATCAAAGCACAGCATGCATGATCGAAGGCAGCCGGCAGATGCTTGTCGCCACACCCACACCGATCGCCGGGCCGTCGTGTTGGTCGTCTCTCGCATGGTGGAGATCAAGGCCTTGCTTGCCGGATCACCGGGATCGGGGACGTGCTCAAACAGAACTTAATACGGCCTCACGTGTCATTTGTGCGGGGCTCCAAGCCGGGGCTTCCTTCTCGAGCTCGGCCTCGATGCCTCCCCGTGCTCAAACAGGAAGAGAAAAGGTTGGAAGAAGGTAGAGGAAGAGGCTGACAGCGGGGTCCACGCGGCAGTGAGAGAGGGAGAGAGTTGAGTGGGATGACAATTCGAGAGTGAGAGATGGCATTTTCAGCCTGTACTTAACACCTTAAGTCTATTATATGGAACATGGGCAACTAGAGCCTTCGGTTATAAAAAACAGGGGTAAACGTGCAAAGTTTAAAAAACAGGGATAAACAAGCATTGGACTCTAGAACAGGGACAATTGCGCAATTGACCATGTAAATATAGTCTATTTAGATATTTTTGTGGAGTTGTTCCTCAGTGGAGTCACTAAGTTGGTGTAGTGGAACTGATTTTTATGGAGTAGAGCAATCCAAAATAGACCCTAAATTGAACAATTTAGATGAGATGTGAGGAGAGGATAGGGGGCCATATACTCCTAACATTGTTTCATTTTCGTCCTTGTGGAAGCAAATTGATGGCACAAGCACGAGGCCGAGAAAGCAAGAGAGGTCAAGAAGGGAGAGGAGCAAAGGTGAAATGAAAGGGAAAGGCACTACAGGGAGACAGAATTGGTGAGGTTATGGTTTGAGTCACTACACTCTCACTATATTTGCTTAGATAATGGCCCTCTCACTACGTGGACGGCCATTAACCACGGGAAGTTATCTATAACTCTTATAAGAATAAACTTTGCTAGGTGAATTCTCTCAACATGCAAAGTGTCTACATCATCCCCCACTAAGTGAACCACTAGATGTTTTATCTTTTCATGCAAAGTGTACACATCATTATCCACTAAGTCCATATCATCCCCTTAATAAAAGAATAAACCCAACTAGGTGAATTCTCTCAACATGCAAAGTATCTACATCATCCCCACTAAGTGAACCACTAGATGTTCTATCTTTTCATGCAAAGTGTCTACATCATTACCCACTAAGTGAACCATTGTTGGCGTTTCTTAACGCAAACAGAAAGAGTTCCACAAGCGCACGGAAATGCCATTGTAGCTTTCACCCGAAAGTATTCAGGGCATCGTATTTCCACAGAGAAGGCATGGTGCAAGGTCTCTAATAGAAAGATGGATAAGATAACACGACTGTATAATAGACCATGGTTCATAACAGGGATGGACAGGGTAGGTAAAGGATAACTTGACACACACACTCGAGCAATCTTAAGGATAAAGAAAACCCTAAACTGGAGCAAGGCGTATCCTATATAGTTGTGCAAAGAACAAGTTAAAGATCATACAAGATATAAGGACAGAGGTAGATGGACGGGGAGATGCCCGCAGCACCTGGTCCGCCAACCGATAGACACTTTTTTAACTCCTACTCAATACCCGAACGTGGAGGAGTACAAGGGACGGACAAGGCTGTCACCACCTGCCGCCTACCTCACTACCGTAGGGCACCGACATATCCGAAGGCTCCCGTGCACCCGGGCTCCATGCCCGCGTGCACTAAGGAACTACCCATACCCCCCATGGACTCTGACCCTATGGATCAACGAGCAAGAATATGGGCAAACCCGAAGGTACGACAGACCGCCATCTAAACTCCATGTTATAAATGTATGAATGATTAAGCACAAGTTCTATATGATGGAATCATTACATAGAAACTATAGCCTAGTTTATATGCAATGATTATATCATGAGGAACTATACTCTAGTTCTATAGCACAACTATAATGATAGTAAGAACAAGAACAATGATGAAGAACATGAAGAACAATGAATTGCTCTAACCAATAAAAGTAAAAGAGATACAAGTGTCGAGGAGAGGCTCTTATGTGGTGTGTGTTTGAGAATGGAGCCCTCCCCATCTATTTATACACATGAGAGGTCGGTTTCGTCACTAATTTAGGAAAGCACCTACGGAAACCGACTATGCATGGCGGCATGCAACCGCCAGAAAAAGGGCGGCACCTAATTGGTGGAACCGCCATCCGGCCGGACCCACTTCGATCCGGCGGGGACTGGGCTGGCCCCTCTCGCGACCGCCATTGGCGTGTGGGCTTGTGGGCCGGTACTCATCGTTAATTGCCGGGTGCTTTGGCACACTTGTTCTTTGAAGTGGGCTTTCTCTATTTCCCTTGATAGCGCATTTCTGGATTATGTGTTCTCCTTTGCGCTTTCTTCTTTACTTCATACATTTCCACTTGTTTCCAACGTTTGTCCTGCAAAACATGTTTTCTCAAGAAACAAGTGGAACTAGGTCATAGCATATGTATATGTGTCATAAGCATGCTTGTTTCCCCTGATTTGGACAAAAATTGGCGGTATAAAATGGTCGATAACGACCGCCAACAACCATCTTAGTGGTTAATTATACTCCCTCCGTTCCAAATTATAGTTCACTTTGACTTTTCTATACATTGCTTTTGCTATGCAGCTATACACTATGTCTATATACATAGCAAAAGAAATGAATCTATAAAAGCCAAAGTAAAGTAGAGTATATATTAATTATATCGCACGTCCTTTGTATACATAATATGGCATGGGGAGAGTTGTGATCATATATATCAAGAAAAAAAATCAGGCTTTACCCGCGCTTCAGTTGGTGCATTGGATGAGAGGAACTGTTGGCCGCGCTTCAGTTGGTGCATTGGATGAGAGAAACTGTTAACAAATACTACCTCTATCATTTTTTGTAAGGCGTCTAGCCAATATCTCAGATACCAAGGAAATACAGATAATAAGAACAAAGGGCAATAATTCTTGTTAAGCCGCTGAGGTGTGGTTTAATGCGCCGCATTTTGTATGGCTTGCCGCATGCAAACTTGTATAAAGTAACAAATTCCTTGCATGCAAACGCTTTGGGTTCATGCATACTATTAAAAGCCGCAAAACTCTCTGCCTCCTCCACCTCGATTGGAATGAGACGCCTAACAAAAAATCAAAAATCAAAAACTCAAAACTGCAGTACGCCCTACATTTTGTAATGGAGGGCAAATCAAATTTGTCAACGTAGCGTTACGGTCCGGACTCCGATGCTAAGCTTAAGCTTGTGGCCGCAGTAGTTTAATGGTTTTAAGCGCAATCAAAACGCTTTAATTTGTCGACGTCGTATTTTTTTTTTTCCTTAACTAGTCCAGCGCATGCACTACGGTAGTAGCTTTTCTGCATGCGTGTTTATCGCAAGCAGCACGGTGCTAGTGGCCGGCCGGCCGGTAAGCTGCAAATCAAGCATCAAATCATACCATACTAGCTATGTTATCACGCATTCACTTTTTGGATCCTTACGACACTGTATAATAATTAAAATCGATCCGGAAGCTCTAAATACGATATGTTCATAGTATCTTGCATTGGGCTTGGCTAAGACTTGCTTGACTTCGTCCATGGACTTCCACCACACGCAGTGGGGATAAAAGTTGAAACAAAACTAATTACCCGACCACGCACGTTTGTTCATGTAATTTTAGGATAAAATATAATCATACAGTTAAGCCCGATCGATGCTTAAACGGAATGCCAAATTGGATACATCGCTGTTATACGGAGCACTCAAAAGGATTGAGTCAGGACATGATGCCTGAGCCAAAGTTCATTAATTTGGATGAACAAAGCAACACCCCGGACAGGTTCAGTTCTTTGATCTTGTACATAAACTCTGCTTCTTCTTAATACAAAGATGCAAGACACTCGTGCGCATTCGCGAAAAAAGGTTCAGTTCTTTGCGTACGTGGCTGCTATCGCAAGGGAGGATCCAGTGCAAAACTAATCTGGCAAAACTAATCCAGTTGAGGGATTCTCTCCCCATGTAGACTTCTCAAAACAAAATGGTAAGAAAATATAGATGCAAATCAATTTTGTGACATTCTTATCGTTTTTGAAAGTTTCCCATATTTTATGAATAATCTCACTCAAAAAAAAAATATTTTATGAATAATCTTTCTCCGACCGTTTTAACCTAGGTCTAATATCTAGTCAAAAAAAAAAACCTAGGTCTAGTAGCTTCTCTTTTTTTTTAGCGATTTTTCTATTTTGTTTTTTACCTTGCTAAGCTTATTTAGTTTGTCATACACACCCTACTTTGAGACGACTGAAAGTGATATATTTCGTTATTAGACGGAATCTGCGGTCTTAGTCACGAACTATATTCATAAGGAATTTCATGGCTTCTAGACTTAGAGAAAGTCATTATTAGGCTATACAAGGATAGGATGGTGATAGTGAGGGTGTCACAGGCCACAAAGCAGCACAAACAACCAGGACATGTACTCCCCGAGTAGTCAATTTTTTTTCCAACTTTGACTAATTATATATCAAATAATATTAATATTTATTTTTAATACATAATTAGTATCATTAGATAGCTCATTGAATGTATTTTTATAATAATATCATTAGAGATATAAATGTTGCATGTATTTTTACAAATCTAATCAAAGTTGAGAAAGTTTGTCGGAATGCATCTCATAATGACATCTATTTTGGTAGAGTGAGTAGTTCTCATATGGGTTACCCTATCAAAGGCGCTACATATACTTTATGAAAAAAAAAATTAGTAAAAATCCACTGTCAGATGGAGAGGAGGGCGGGACAAGGGAGGTTTGCCTTGGCTGATTCCGGCTGATTTAGTAGTACCGTGTGAGAAAAAATAAGTCAAAATAAGCCGAGAGAAGGGCAGCCGAACGGACTCTATTTGGTTGGTTGCTAGCTAATTAAAACTTGCTATACCACATTTTAGGCATCTGTGTTTGGTTTCACATTATTTTTCGAAAAAACATTGTCAAAAGCATGCCGGGCATACATTGATAGAGGAAGAAAAAAGATCAGTGATTTATTTACAAGGGTGTCAGTTTGTGAAAGCACTGTGTTAGACTATTATGGACTAGTGGTACTTTGCTATCAGAACTCTCCTAGCCATGCACAGATATGCAGAGAGCTTGTGCTTGCAACTATGAACTATTTATAGCTAGCTCTAGTATATGCATCATCAAGGGGGCTAAAGCTAAGCTAACTACTCGTCGTCATAGCTGTCGTAGTCGTCGTCGTCATCCTCCATGTCGACCGTGAGCTCAGGGCCAAGATATGGCGCCCCGGCGACGGTGAAGCCCTCGGGCAGGTCCGTCTCTTCCAAGACAGCGAAACCCGGGAGTGACGGGACGGGGACGTCGGTGAAGTAGGTGGAGGGGCGCCCCTGTTCCTCCGAGTAGGGCGGCGTGAGGACATCGAGGATGGCGCAGGGCGTGACGGCGGTGAAGGCGTGGAGGTTGCCGCCGCTGTGCGGGAAGAGCACGGACGCCTGGCAGGGCGCGCGGCGCACCACGTCGGCGTCCACCACCCTGGCCAGGCCACATTTTGTCCTTGTCATGGACGGCGACGGCGGCGAAGGTGGCGCGGCGACCCAGTCATAGGAGCGCACGCGCACCGAGCCGTAGAGCAGCTTGCTGAGCACCACCATCTCCGGGTGGTCGTGCAGCGGCAGCGTCGCGCCGGCCGGGAAGCAGAAGACGCCGATCTGAACACGCCGGCCGGGATGCATGGGATCAGTCATTGGTACAAGCACAAACTCCAATCCGGCCCTCCGGCTTGCGAATAAACACTGCACGCAGCAACCGTTGGCTGGTAACTTACCGAGAAATCGTCGCACTGGTGTATGTGCACGTAGGTGATCCGCGTGAACGCCGGCGCCGGCAGGAGGCTCTTGGTGTTCAGCTCGTCGTCGGACGAGGACGATGTCGGCTTCTCCCCGTCGTCGATCCCGACGTCGGCTGCCTGGACGCCATCTGAATGAATTACCAAGGGAAAACGTACAGTTATGATGGCGGCGACGCATGTAAAAAGAAAGGCATGACGGAATTCTAAACTGACCGAGGATGTTCTGCAGCCATGTGATGTCCCCGAGCGTGGGCGCCGCCCCCGGCGAGGAGAAGACGACGTCGCAGGCGTCGTAGAGCCGCTGCACCTTGCTGAGCGCCATCATGTGCGGCGGGAACGCCACGGCCATGGTTGCGATCCTGGTCGTCGTGTCGATGCCGGGTGTCGATCGCGCTCTCGGGTCTGGAATACGGCTGCACCGCTCGTGGTTGGAAATTTATAAAGCTGCGTGCCTACGTGGTGCGCTGTGGGTGGATGGGCAGGGGGGGCACATGACAACCGCCCAAACCGTGGGCCTGCCTCGAGTGCTGCTCTTTCCAGGGGCCCCGGCCGGCTGGGCCTCCAAGTTTGCGCCGTTCCAGCCGGCCAAGCCGCCTCCTCCGCAACCCAAACCCCCGTGCACTGCCCTGCTGTTTCTGACGGCCGGCCGGGCTCGGCACACCCTTTTTTCCGTTGCTGACAAAAAACTAAAACAAAAAAAAAAAAAAAAAAATAAATAAAACAACTTGCTGCACTGAACTTGTGGCCTGAGTTTGGTCGATTGGGATCTCGACAGACAGCACCCATTTTGGGGTTTGAGTTGTGTATGTACATGTAGCGCCCACTTGATACTGATACTGATACTGTTTTGTTTTGTTCTATTTCCGGAATGGTGGTTGAATAGCAGTACCTTAAATAGCAAACATGTTTTGTACAATCAATAAGGGCATGTTTGGATAACTAGAGACTAATAAGACTAAAATTCAAAGAGTCTAGTGAAATTGGAAAAAAAATGTATTTAGGTTAAAACTAAATAAGTAAAAATTAGTCTATAATTTACCAAACAAGGAAGGAGTACTATTTTGTATAACCTTTGGACTATAATTTTGCGAAACGGAAAAAGATGTTATGTACGTATATATGGTGAGCCAAGCCATTGCTTAAATAAGTAAACAGTAAAAGATGGAAACCAGGAGCCGCTACGAAAAAAATAGACTGACACGTTATTTATTTATACATAATCCACTGTTATAATAAACTGATGCTGGTGACGCATTGCGTATGTATGTCCCTTCGCATTTAGTCCAAGTCTACGGCACGAATCCTATCCATAGAGGCCAAATGAAAGTTATTCCAGGTACTAGTCCAATCCGACCTACAAAATGCATTCTTGAGATCCGACGCTCGCTAGCGTGACAAGAAAAGCGTGTGTTTCCTACTACACCATTATTATCATCCATCAGGTGTTGTTGGGTTTTTAGGGACTAACTTTTTTTTTTTAGTCCAAGGAACTAATAAAAAAAGCCACTCTAAAAAAGTTTTTAAGTCTAAAAGAGTTTTTAAGGACTAATAAAGGAAAAGTCTTAAAAAGTCTCTCCCTATTTGGTTTGATAAGGACTAAAAAATTTTTTTTTTTTTTTTTTTAGTCTCAAAGACTAAAAAGTCTCTAAACTCGGTCGTCGTCCGCGCTCGCTTTTTTAAATTTTCCATGCACGCACGCACGCTGCCAGTGGTAAGATGCAAAACAACCAGCAGCATACTCGGAAAAGCCGCTGCAACGGAAAATAAAAAGATCTACTACCAAGCAAACGGCGGAAAATAAAGACAGAAGTGACATGCATTTCTGTTGCTATCACGCATGCACTTAGATTCCCCAGTAAACTAAATTCAGTCTGAAAAGCTAGGTAGCATTCTTTTTAGTCTTGATGATCTACTACTTGCTGCAGGACTTGCTTGACTTGGTAATATATGCTAATTAAGGTGGTGGTCTCGGTGCGCAATACGTGCGTGTTCTTGCCGCTGGTATCGATGACCGTCCATTTCACTTTATCCCATGGTTCCTACTGATCTATTCATACCTGCATCCGTTTCAATTTTCAAATCTTACGTCGTCGTACGTATCCATCTTTCTACATGTGTCCCTCCATTCCAAAGTGACATAAGCCATGAAAAGGTCTGACTGTGTTTTTTTTTTTAGATTACACAGCATAACGCAGACGCTCAACACGCACGCACACTCACCCCTATGAACACACGCACAAGAAAACCCTACCCCTATGAGCATATTCGAAGGACCGAGCCGGCAAATCTTGAAGTTCGAAGTCACCACCGGCGCCTCGCTATCGACGGGGGACGTCGCCTACCACTTAATGCATAGCGCGGAAAATCCTAAAATAAATCAGGAATAAAGTGTCGCGATCCGGGATTTGAATCGTGGGTGGGAGCCCCATAACCAATGGCCTTTACCATTGAGCCATGAGCCCCTTAACAGGTCTGACTGTGTTTTGACAAGCAAGATACTATGCAATAATTGTTTTAATCTAGGCGAACGAATAGATAGAGTAGTATACTTTTATTGTTTAGTTTAGGTTATTGTGTTGACAGATGCGCACAAATGTACAAGCAAACTATAAGTTATACAAGGATTAACATAACTTATATCTAGTTGGTAGTAGCAGAATTTGCGAGAGGTAAACCACGTTTCTCGATCCATATATATATATATAGAACTGTATTTGTATTTAATTATTCCCTCCGTTTTTAAATTGTAGTTCATTTTTAGAATGCAAAACAAACATGGGGCATGGGCGCCGCTGGTTGGAGGATTTGGATGGTTGATCCCAAACGCGCGAGGAGACAAACATGGGGCATGGGCGCCGCTGGTTGGCGGTGGATTTGGATGGATGTGCTCGCTGTGGCCAACACGGCAGGCAGGCACACAAGATCCTCTGTTCCACTTCCAGCGGGCGCCACGAGACCAACGTGGGCCAGGGTCCGTCCGGTCAGCCTTAGCCCATGGATGGACTCAGGCACGCGGAATGGCCTGCCTGTTGGTACGGTAATCTAGCCCACATGATATAAGCCCAATCCAAGGAGCGCTTTGCGGATTGGGCCTGGATGGACCAGGCATGGCCTGCCTGGGAGGCCCACTCTCCAACTGATATAACACTCCAGGCCCACTCTTTTTTTTTTTTTTTTCAGCGAAAAACACAATTGGCTTTATCTCTCCTCTGTCCTCTTGTTCCTTCGTTCTTATCTCCAACGCACCAGTTTGTGTTGCGTTGCGCTCGCTGTGCTCCCCTCCCCTCCTCCAAAAAGGGAAAAAGCGAGCCGCAATTCAGCAAAGCCCCGTCGTCTCGTCGCCTCCATCCTTGGTTTTTTAAAAACAAACAGAGGCAAAACCGCAGCCGCTCCTTCCTCCCCCTCCCGTTCCGTTCCGTTCCCATCTCCACCCACCCACCCACTCCCCACCCCATCCCGCACCCATGGCCGCCGCCGCCGCCGGCACCCGGGAGGAGATGGTCTACATGGCCAAGCTAGCGGAGCAGGCGGAGCGTTACGAGGGGATGGTCGAGTTCATGGAGAAGGTGGTGGTGTCCGCGTCCGAGCTCACCGTCGAGGAGCGCAACCTGCTCTCCGTCGCCTACAAGAACGTCATCGGCGCGCGGAGGGCGTCGTGGCGCATCGTCTCCTCCATCGAGCACAAGGAGGAGACGCGGGGCGCCGCGGGCCACGCCGCGGCCGCCAGGGCCTACCGCGCACGCGTCGAGGCCGAGCTCGACGGGATCTGCGCGGGGATCCTCCGCCTCCTCGACCAACGCCTCGTCCCCGCCGCCGTCGCCGTCGATGCCAAGGTCTTCTACCTTAAGATGAAGGGAGACTACCACCGCTACCTCGCCGAGTTCAAGACCGGAGCAGAGCGCAAGGATGCTGCCGATTCCACGCTCGCCGCATACCAGGCCGCGCAGGTAAGTCAGTCTCTATTGGATTCATTGGATTGGATTGGATCTCTTCTCTCCTAAACCCACCCTTCCCTTGTGTAATTAATCAGGACATCGCCGTCAAGGAGCTCCCGCCCACGCACCCCATCAGGCTCGGCCTCGCCCTCAACTTCTCCGTCTTCTACTACGAGATCCTCAACTCGCCCGACCGCGCATGCTCCCTCGCCAAGCAGGTTCAGATTCTTCCTCAACGATCCTCTTCTTCACACTACACGCGAGTTCAGTTTGCTTAAGTAACTGCTAAACCAACTGGGATTTCATTCTGTGCGTGCGAATCATGATTTCGCCCGATTCAACTCCTTTTCACCACAAATATTCTGCAACTTTCCTTTCCTTTGTTTTATTTTATTAATTACTGTGCACACTAGTACAAGGCTTTTTTACAGTCACGTTTGGGTGGCGTGTGTTGACTCTTCCCAATCACCTTGAGTTGGCCACTGCACCTCCAAGTATCCGATGCGTCCCAAATTGCCGGATGCTTCCAAGATGTGATTCTCACCAAGTATCTATCTTGCACTCCCACATGCTTGCTTGCTACTGACATGTACATTGCATGTGCTGCCTGCCCTGCCTCATAGTATCAACATGGAGGCCGGGCACCAGCCATGCTGCCTTTCCGGATCCACCGCAACTTGCTATATCTGTATTCAGGAATCTCCCAAACCAACGGGGCCAGCTTGCGCATCTCAGTGGGGGTGCTCTTTTGCTAGTCCCATGCTGCCATGAGATGCTTGCATCAGAGTTTGTGGCACTGAACTGAATTCTTAGATATTCTTGTAAAACCCTCCTTTGCTGATATAGAGACTACCATTCTGTACATAAAGCTTTGGTGCAAGTAATTACTAATTAGCCGATGTAGGTAGCACATGCTGCTTTATGTAATCCATGTCCCTACTTGTTTGCAGGCCTTCGATGAAGCTATTTCAGAGCTGGATACTCTTGGGGAAGAGTCTTACAAGGATAGCACCCTCATCATGCAGCTTCTTCGTGACAACCTCACCTTGTGGACTTCTGACATGCAGGTACATCACTAAACCTTACCCTTTTCTTTTACTGTCGTTGGTAATGCTAACCTCATCGTCATATGGGGATAGCAACAACAATTCAGAACACATAGGGGATTCTATTGTCCTAATCATGTTGTGTGTATCAGGAGGATGGCAGTGATGAAATGAGGGATGCAAGCAAGCCTGACGATGAGTAGTGGCCAGACCATCCAAGTGACTGCCATCTTAAGTCTTAACCCTTGGGGTAGTCGTGATGCTTGTACAAGGACCATTTTCGTGTGTCCTTTATCATCGGGTCTGCTTACCTTTCGTTTTGTTATATTGTCCCCCATGTATCATTTCACCTTGCAGCTGTTACTCTTAATTAGTGTGTGGGAGAGAATAACCTAAGCCCTCTGTTAACTAGTACATGGATTGCTGCCAGCTCTTATGATTGAATGGTTATGGATGTTGGATGTGTATCCACCAAATCCTGGTGATTGTTGCTAGGGCAGTGGATTGTTGCTTAGCTGTGTGTGATTACAATCATCGCCCTTTTGATCTTGACAAGAGATGGGTCGCAGCTGGAGATACAATAATTGTAATCATGGGCATGGGAGATGGATTTAGTTGGCATGCATCATTGTACTATTGAGCTTTTTATGCTGGTCTGTAGGCTTTCCAGCCAAACATATCTGGGAGAGGATTAGGAGAACATGGTCTGTCGACCTCGGCTAGTGGTTGTGACACTCACAAGTGACGTTATGCTGATGGTTTCATTTATCGGGGAGTGATAATTTATGAAGAATTAGGACGCCGATGGACCCTGTTGCAACCGAAGTTAGTCTTTGTGTTTTAGTCTCGTTCATGAATTATGAATTGAGATATTCCTAAGTTCTGTGTTATTGCCAATTGAAAAATTTATGAAATATTTTTAAAATAATTTTTTCACTTGATTTAAAAAGAATCTGCACTGCCATTTCTGCAAGGGCCGAGCATGTCTGCAAGGGATGAGCCATTCTTTATTATTTGTCAGAGCGTGCGCAATGAGGTGACATCAAACTTAAAATTAGTTGACTCATAAAAATACTAGATACGGTAAAGGCGATATGAACAACACGATTTAGCGGCAAAGGCAAAGCACATTCTATAGTTGTAGATAAGGTACGTGGGTGATTGGTTGCTCGGAACAAAAGGTTATCCGGATGAAACAGCCATCGAGGCTGTCCTCATCCATGAATAATAAAATCATACATTTGCTGTGTTTGGCCATGAAATCAGCGAAAGCGTATAGCCTCAGGCATCAAGAAAGTCCAATCCAAACTCATAGTTCGTCACAAGTCCAATCACCTGAGACATGTAAGTTTCTGATGATTCGATGAACTAAATGAGAACAAAAAACATTTCTACCTCACCTTTCCAGCTCCTCACAAGCCCAACATGATCAGTACACTGTTTATCATCACAGGCATCACTTTGGACCGAAAATGATGAACAACAACAACACCAATAGCTATGGCAACAGTAACAACCAACAACAGGCAAGGCAAATTTGTAACCACCCCTGCAGCAGGCATCATTCACCACCTGCCGCCGCCGTGTTGACGGCCGCGGGTTAGGCCGGCCGGGCGCGTTCTACCGCGGGGGGGGGGTGGAGAGAGGAAGAGGGAGGGGGAAGGACGCCGGAACCCTAACTTCGCCGGACTCGCCGCGGTTGGCTTCAGCACGTCGTCATCGCCTCTGGCTCCGGCTCCGGCGAGCCCCGCGTCCAGCTCCGGACGTCGTCTCCGCCTCCGGCGGCGCCTCCTGCTGAGCCAAGCAGGCCGTGGGCCGGCCCACCACAGGGTGGTGGTCGGCGTGACCTTCGGCGCCTCTGGTCGGCGCCGTCTGGTCGGCGCCCAAGATCCGCCCTTGGTTGTTCTTAACCGTCTATGTCTTTTGTTGTTCTTCCCAGACTCTACACAAATCCCTCTCTGATTCCTCTGATTCTATTGAAATTCCCCACGAATCCTATCCAGGCCCGCGACACGCCGCCATCGCTATAGAGCCCCTCGCTGCCTATCTCGCCGGTCTGCTGAGCTCGCCGCGATCTCGCCTTCCACGACGCCGCCATCTCGCTCAACCTCCTCCACGACGTCTTCTTCGGCGCACACTCTCGCTATGCGTCCCCGCTCCCCTCTGTGGAGTTCCGGGCCCGCTGCGCCGCGTCCTCGGCGTGCCGTGCTATGACGTCGCGGACATCAGCTACGGCAGCTTCGTGGCCTAACGGATGGCCATCGTCGACTCCAGGGACGCCGTGCTACGACGTCGCAGACATCAGCTACGGCAGCTGCTCTTGGAGCGCGCGGCCAGGCAAACAAATAGTTGTAGCTTGCATATGTTGTGCTTCAAAAATGATGACCGAATGTCCAGGGGGCAAATGTATTTGTTTATGAATTGAGACTGTTGACTAAGTTTGTAACGGTGAAGATTTTGTGTGAATTGAGATGATTCTTGCAAGTTCAGAGTTCAACTTCATCTGATTGGTAGGTTTGATTTGTTTCTCAGGGTCTGACGTTCTAAATACATGTTTGTCTCAGAATCTGAAACTTTGAATACATTGTCTAAGAGTTCATGTAACATATGAAATTTCAATGATGCTACATGTTCTAATCTCTGAGACTATTTTACACGCGTCTTACTTTGACGTTACACGTTCTGATGCTACGTGTTCTAATATTTTTTTTTTTTTTTTTGAGCAAAACGTGTTCTAATATCTGAGATAATATATTTTACAGAGCTATAGCCAGGCCTCACGCCGTGTTAAGGCCCTCAGGGAATGACTCTTGGGCTTGGTTCTCAATCGGATCGAATCCGTCTCATGCCGTGTTAAGGCCCTCAGGGACACTTAACCGCATTCAGAGGTGGCTAAAGCTGTTTGTAATGACTCTTGGGCTGAATAGGTTGTATGGGCCAAAGTAAATGGGCTAAGTCATGCGTCCTTCCACGTATCCTTTGCTTTACGTGCAACCCTCTATCTATTTTGCATATATAAATCTATTCTATTATGTTTTTTTTTCTTCCAAATTCCAATCATATATATATTCCAAAAAAGCCCTAAAACTGCTCTGCAGTCCAGTGATCTCAACTCAACAGAGTGAAACAACTGGCAGGCATGTGGTGGAAGATAGAGAGGCCTAAAATTCGGCTCTCTTGTTATGCCAGTGAGTGGCTCATGACAAATTGTATGAAGCTTTAAACGACATTTGCGTACACGCAATCTTAATCACAGCTGCCAACAATTGATTTGGGCCCGACCAGCACGTCCTGTCTACGCGCAACACATAATTCTCTTTCATGCAAAAACGTCAAGTGTTAAAAGGGGGACGCCCAAATTGTAAGGTATCAAATGTGCACATAAACATACAACTTACTGTAGGTGCATTTCCTGTTTCCAGGAATGTCAGTTCCATATGGATGGCCAATACGTGCACGCTACTAACTAACTACCAAAAGAAACAATTCGTTTTCTTTGGCAAGGAAAAAATACTAATCAATTCTGGATTGTGCCCGGGACGGCCGAGAAAGGGGAAAGACATGACGGAGTCACATAGAATAGATTGCCTAATAGAGCTGGAGGCGTCGTTGTTGTTGCCATCCTGAACCTAAGGCGAGACAAGCAATAGTCTCACCGCACCGGCTCCTCTATTTTTCTTTTTCTAAAAAAAAAATTAAAAATAAAGAAAAAGTTTAGTCTCACAGACAGGCTGACTGCTGGGCCCAGCTGCGTAGGACGTCAAGGTCAGAGGACCTTTCGGTAACCGGCACAGGAAAAAAAAAAAAAAAGATCTACAGAAACCACACGTCTTCAGTCTTGACCATCGCCGACTCGTCGTATCCCCCTCCATTCCATCTTCAAGAAGCCGGCTCCTCTCCTCTCTTCTCCCGAGAGTTCGACCGTTTCAATCCTTCAACAATAAGACTTGGCTTGGTCTTCCCCTTTCCCTCTGACGACACCAAAAGAGAAAATTCCTCGCTCCAACATCCTTCAACCTACTGGTCTCCTATCCTATGCGCGTGAACCGTCTCGGCACCGGATCATCTCTGACATAAAAGTTGCAGCTTCATAGGCCCACCGCGAGTGGTATGGTTGATTGATTCTGAGTCCGGCTGCTGCATCCTCCAGGGTGGGTTCTCGGTCGGAGAGTATGTTTTCTTTCAAGTCCAGGTAGATACGCACACGCTTGATATTAGTTTCCCTGCTTTTTCTTATTCATTCATCAGATTCTGGGATCATGTTGGTCACTAGCCGATCTGATCTCTCTGCCTGTTCATTTCATTGTATTGCTTTTTCCCCCTTTTTGTATCGATTCCTGTCCAATCCATCAACTCACATGAGTTGTGCTTCTGTTGACGTCAGCCTCAGGTCATCCTTCAATGGCAGCAGAGCCCCCAACCAGGGCTTCATGGAGGAATCAGACGTGCAACAACAGTTGAACAGACTGCAGGAGGAGCTGAGGAAGGAGAAAGAGGAGAAGGCGCGCGCCCTAGATGAGATACAAGAGCTCAGGACCACGAACAAGAACAGGAACAAAAAATTGAAGAGCCATGGAGGCCAAGAGCAGTTGGACCTCGCAGACAGGTTACAGCACCTGGAAGGCGAACTGGAGGCAGCAAGAGATTCAGAGAAGAAGATGCTGCTATCGTTGGAGGCCCAAACAAAGGAGCTTGGGCAGACCAAGGTATCCCTGGAGGAGGCCAAGATTGAGATAGCTTCGCTACGAGACAACACCAGCAGCTCTAATCTGGGTACGCAACCATTGAAGAATTTCAGGAGAAGGGGTATAATGTCATTCTCCTTTGCCGACCCTGGAGAGGTTGAGACATGGTCGCTACAGCGTGAGCTCAAGTTAGCAGTGGAATCTGAGGAGAAGTGCAAGAAGGCCATGGATGACTTGGCCATAGCCTTGAATGAACAAAGTACAGAGGCCAGAGAAACAAAAGCCAAGCTTTCATTGGTGCAAGCCGAGCTGAATAATGCAAGGACCGAAGTGGAGAACTTGAAGGCCTCGCTAGAAAGCACAGAGGGCAACCTCCAGTTGGCACTGGAAGAGGCTGAGAGACTAAAAGTTGAGTCAGATGAATTGGCAGCTGCCTCAAAAGAAAAAGAGAGGGGCCTCGTTGATTGCATCAAGATGTTTGAGGAAGACCTAAGTAAAGGAAAGGAAGAGAATGATAAGCTGATTGAATCACAGAGGGTGATCAGAGATGAGAATTCTCGGCTGAGGGAGATGTTGAAGCATGCGGTGGGCGAAGCTAATGTAGCAAGGGAATCATTGGAGATTGCCAGAGTGGAGAACTCTCGCCTTAATGAACAGATATTTGAGAAAGAGAGTACCTTGCAGAGTATCAAGCAAGATTATGAATCCCTCAAGATCAGTGAGGCAGCGGCACAGAGTAGCATTAAAGAATTAAAGGATATGATTGATGCTATGTTCAGTTCTGAATCAACCAAAACGTCAGCAGAAGCATCACCTCGTGAGGCCAAGGGAAGCAAGACGAAAGAAAATTCGGTGGAAGCAGATGATGTGTATTCTGATGTGGGAAGATCTACTCGTCTAGACGACATAAAAAACCCTGGAAAGCAGAAAAAGAAGACAATTCTCAGAAAATTTGGTGAAATAGTGAAGAAAAGAAACTCCTAAATTGTAATCTAGCATTATGAAAGCAGTATATAGCTTCGATTTTGTTTGTTCAGATCCACTGAGCACACAGGACAGCTGGAATGCCAAAGATTTACAATGATGAAAAACTGTGTGGGGTAACCCGTTTTTCTTATACTTCATGCCATGGATTTACACTACAAACACAGGAACATATATGTAAAAAACAGAGAATGAAATAAGAAAGTGTCATGGCCTTTTATGGTTTTATAAGTTTCTGCGTTTTAGAATCTCTATACAATCTTGGCCTACTATATGAAATTAAGTAGCCCATGTTACCAGATTACAGTATGCTCAAATTAAACTATCATTCTGGGAAATACATTGATTAATACAATTAGTGAGGAGATTGAAAGAACTTGTGTCAAGGTTCTCCAAAGAGCATATTTACAAGTTAATTATGTGTGATCTATGGAACACTGGAACCCCCCAGGCCCCCACCATCTGGATAGTTCTAAGTAAAACTGCATGAAAGTATTTCATTACGAGGTTTAAGGAAAACTACAAAGGTCTGTGGAGGACCAGTATGACACTATCTGAAGAACCGTATCATTCTCCTTTAGGTAATATGTAGTTTTCCTCGATGCTGCTGCAAAACCTGCAAATATGCCTAAAGTAATTTGGATCTGGACTTTGTCTAAAACATAAGTAGTTCCAAGGACAACACAAATGAATACAATTATTACCTTTAAGAACTGCTCCTTCTAATTTGTAGCTCCAGCCATCAAGTTTTCAAAAGTTGTCCTTTGCTTCTATCGCAAAGAATCCAGTGTCATCACAATAGCCACTAAACTTGTTTGATTAAAGTACATGCTGGATTAATGGAATTCCATGTGGCCGAGATGAGAGCGAGTTTCTACAGCTAGCTTTGCCAGGAAACGATTGTGAGTAGCATTGGCTCACTCTTGTTAGCAAGGAAATCTGGAAAGCACAGGCACCAAGGCAATGCTAACCAGGGAACCAAACTCTGATTCCACACGAGCCCCCTTGCCCACCTAGGCGATACAGTAATCTGTAAAGAATCCAAACACGCCTAAAAAAATGATCCTTGAACTCATAGGATACTGAGCAGAGTGAATTTTTCAAATGGCATGAGCACTTAAGATTATGAAAAGTAACCACATTCTTGTGCCAGCTCTACCATTATATGAGCTTCATCGGTGACCATTCGCATATGAAAGCTGATTTTTCTCAGCTCAGATATGATCATTCTCATCTCTGGATGAGATGCATCTCCACCCACAAACATATGAACTTCATTTGCGATCTCAGTCCAACTGTACCCAGGTTGTTTCTTCACACCTCTTTCTTTCATCTGACCTCTTACTTGATTGACTTGACCCCACATGCCAGCAGCAGCATATATATTCGAAAAAGAATCACATAAGGACCTGAACTTTCAGAGTCTGACTGAACAAGCATCTTAGCAGCAAGTTCACCGAGCTGCACGTTACCATGTATCTGACATGCTCCAAGCAGAGAACCCCATACATTTTTCTCAGCTTGTAATGGCATATCTTTTATATAACTAGAAGCTTTCTCCAATTGTCCTGCTCGGCTCAATATATCCACAATACAAGCATAATGTTCAGCTCTTGGGGATATGGCGTATTTAGACGACATCAGATCAAACAATTTCAAGCTGGCATCCACCATGCCAACATGCCCGCATGCCGATAACACACTAAGGAAGGTGATATCATCGGGAACAAGTCCAGTCACTTCCATCTCATGGAACAGTGCTATAACTTTCTGATATTTACCATGCTGTGCATATGCAGCAATTATTGTGTTCCAAGAAACAATATCCTTGGTTCTAATATTGATGAAGACCAACTTTGACTCACCCACATTGCCGCATCTACTGTACATTGTCATCAAGGCATTAGAAAAAGAAATGCCCGATTCTAGCATTGTTTTGATGGCAATAGCATGTGCGGATTTTCCTTGTCTGAGCAAAGCAAGAGCAGAACAAGCTGTCAGGACTGCAATAAGAGTCGCATGATCTGGTTTCACACCTTCTCTGAACATTACAGCATGCAATCTCATGGCTTCTTCCCCGTGTCCATTGTGAACATATCCTGCAGAAATACGGAGAAGTGAACCGTGAGGGTTTCTATCATTGCATAATCAGTGGCACAATGAATAAAAGGGATACATGCATGATCTCTATATTTTATTATGCTTACTATAAACTCCCATCTTTAACCAAAAAAAAAGCATTGACAAGTTGGTCTGAATCACTGAATCAAGAGCAATATAGGTATGAAACATGAGCTAAAAGCTTGAAATTCTAGAGCTTGTCCAACGTGACTGTTGCATTCACCAAGTATTCTTCTTATTTTTTAAAATTAAATAAACAAAAAATAAATTAAAGCATGAATGCACAAAAGTTAAAAATGTTAAGGTATTCAAATAGAAGGTGAAATAAAACATGGCAATCATACACTTAAAGACCCCCAAGACAAGTTATAGCTTCAGAGTATTACAACCATTAGTAGGTGTACACTTTGTATAAACTGTAATTCACAAGAATTTTATTGCACATAAACATTCTTCAAAGCTTATTATCTACCATTTGAAGCAACTTCGGCGACACAAGTAGTTGAGGCATGCAGGTGGGCAGCTTCATCTACAGCTTGAACATCTCTTTTTTTTTTTTTTTTGAACGCAAGCTTACAGCTTGACATCTAACCACAATGAAACCGTAGGAAAGAAGATTCAAAATGTAGGGCGTACCAGCGATCATGGCATTCCAGGAGATGACATCCTTGGCAGAAATCCCATCAAACAGCCTCCTAGCGCTCTCCACATCCCCCTGTTTGCAGTATGCAGTGATCATGGCAGTGCAGGCCACAACATTCTTCTCAGGCATCTGTTCAAACAATTCCGTCGCCTCGACAAACATGCCATTCTCAACATACCCACTGATCATGGCCGCCCACGACACTAAATTCCTGTCTGGCATTGCGTCGAACACCTCCCGCGCCCTCGCCACCTCACCGCGCCGCGCAAGCCCATCCACCATGGTTGTGTAGGACACCACGTTCCTCTTGGGCATTTCTCCGAACAGCTTGTCGGCGTCATCCGCTCGGCCGAGCCGGAGGAGCCCGGCAAGCATGGCGTTCCACGTGGCCACGTTGCGCTTCGGGGCGGAGGCGAAGTAGGCGGAGGCGGCGTCCAAGTCCCCGTGCGCGAGGCAGCCGGCGATGATTGAGTTCCAGGAGACCACGTCGCGGGAGGGCATGGCCTCGTCGAAGAGGCGGCGAGCGGCTGGGAGGTGGTGGCGGCCGGCGCGCCACAGCGCGGTGATGAGCGCGTTCCAGGAGACGACGTCACGGTGCGGCATGGCGTCGAACACCCGGCGCGCCGCGGCAACATCGCCGGCGCGGGCGAGGGCGCTGATGCGCTGGTTGTCCCGGAGGAGGCGGCGGGCGGCGAGGGAGGCGGGGTGACGGAGCGGGAGCATCTCGAGTTCTGGACACGACAGCATCAGCATGGGAGGGGAGTGCAGAGAAGCCCAATTCCTCAAATATCGAATTCACCCTTCAACAAAATAACCAATGATGATGAAGACATCTCCAGTTTAGATATAACCGTATTATTAAACACTTCAAAGCTAAAGTTGATACCATTATACATGATTTATATTTGAATATATTTTGTTAATTGACGATTCACCTTGAAGTTGGTATAATTTTTTTTTTCATAATCATTCGCATAGAAAAGAAAAAGGTTTGATTGCATATGAAAAGCATGGAATGTAAGGGGTATTTAGTTTAGGGACTTTTTGAAGCTGTGATTAAATAAAATCTCTCTTAGTCACTAGGTAGCAAAGCAGGGTGAGACATTTTTGGTACTTTTCCCTAAAAGTCTCAAAAAGTATCTCACGAAGAGTCTTTTTTTTTTGAAGTCATAGAACTAAAAAAAAAACTCATATGACCAATTAACCAAACACCCTAAGTTGTTGATTGATGAACCAAATTTATTCCTATCTTTATTCACTACTATGCCACCACATCACTTTTGGCCTAGTAAAAAAGAAAGAGTATAAGAGCAACCCAGCCCAACCCCTATTTGAGCCCCTCTACTCTAAACTTTAGGGTCTTCGATAAAAAAAAAAAAACAAATCCAATGGAGCCCCTTTCGGACCCTCATTTTGCATGCACCCTCAAATTTTAATCTCAACCCCCATATTTAGACCCCCTATCCCTTCTCATGTGTGGGTCCCACACCAACTTTCTTCTCTCTCCCCGCCCGCCGCCGTGCCAGCAACGCTCCGCCCGCCGCCTGACGCCGCCGCCGGCGGACCCTGTCATTGCCGCGCCATGCCGTGACATCCGGCTCCTTTCGCCGGTCGGTTTGGTTGCCTTCTTCAGACGCCCCCGAAAAAAATATTCGCCATGGAGGACGAGGGCGCCGACACGGCGGCGGTTTTAAAGGCTCTACCCTCACCACGGCGGCGACGATGCGTGTGGCCGGGCGCAGGACATGGCCGTAATATCACCGTCCTGTGCTAACGGTCGGCCAGGTGGCGGCGTGGCGGCGGAGGCTTGCGTGGCCATGGCCATGGGCGCAGCTTCCTTCTTGGGAGGAAAGATCGGTCGCAAGATGCGTCGCGCCTACGCACTCGCCCGCTCGCCCTCGCCCGGCTCGCTTCTAGTCGGCATGCTCGCCACGCCGCCGCCACTGCTCGCGGCCGCAGACGCCAAAGACGCGCCCGCGGCACAAGGATGATAGCCGACGACCGCTCGAGAGCTCCACCAGGTGCATGGCGTCATGGGGTGAGGCGGTGGCGCGCCGTGCCCGGGAGGCCTCCATTAAGGCTTGGGCGTGGGGATGTGGCGTTTGGTGTGGAAGCACGCCAGCAAGACGCATCGCCCGCCGTTGAAGGCGTGCCTCCCGACGCGGCCTCCCCCCCGTCGCGGCAATCCGGCGCGGCCTTGCCTTCCCGTCGAACATAACGCCATCTCCTTGTGGGCTACTCGACCGGGCGGCGGTGGGCAGCGTGGAACTGTGTTTGTGGGCTTAATTTGGGGTGATCCACTGGAGTTGAGAGTGGATTTGGGTCCTTAAATTTTATAAATTGGTTTCTAAATTTGAATTAGGGACTCATTTTTGAGGGGCTGGTTGAGATGCTCTAAGTCCAACTCCAACATGTTTTGGAAGTTGAATTTGGACTAGATAATAGTCCCAACTTGCAACAATCGTTACAGCTTTGTACGAACTTTGATTGTCACATTCTACCACTATGAATCTTATCGAGTATATTTTTCATGTAGCCCTGATTTAGCCCGATGGGCCATATATCAAGTTGGATCTTGTTTCGGCCGAATGGCCATTAAGTTGGGTCCATTAACAGCAAGGCCTAAGGTTGAAGAATGCCCCCAACATCCATTTATATCTCTAGAGTTTTGTTTCAATGTAAGTTGTCCTAGTGGTTCCTTCTAGACGCATGTGTTAGTTGGACCATCCATTCTATTTGATTGTGAACCCCACATTACTGTGATTCGGATGTGGACCTCTGTATCTTATTTGCCAATTTAATGCTTTGTTTACATGTTTGGTGCACGCCTCCCACCGTCGCGGCGAGTCCGATCACGGCCCGCGCATGTGGCGGCAACCACTTCCCCGGTGAGGACGCTTGCCGCCAGCGCGTTTCCCTCCATCGCGGGCGAATCCGGCTACGGCTCCGTGCGGTATGGCAGCGGCCGACACTCCCCTTCTTCATCTAGGCGCAGATGGTTGCCGGTGCGTGCGTCCCGCCCTCGGGTGGTGTGGCGGTGATCGACTCCCACCTAATTTCAGGCGTGGGCCTGTGCCTGCATTCCCTTGATGGTGGGTCTTCGGGAGCATCGACAAATGTTCTAGATGAAAGCTCAACTCAGATCTCTCTAAGCCAGCGGCGGGATTTTCCTTGTTGAAGGCGTCACTGAAGAACCTTAGCAGCCGTTTTCCTCGACACATGGCTCGGGTGAATGCCTCGCCAAGCTTCTATTTGGCTGACGATGATTATGCTACGGCGTCTTTCACCTCCTTAGAGGCATTGTTGAAGAGGTATAGTATCTTGGTGTAGTAGTCTCTGCTCGCACTAGTGTTTCCTTGTGGTTTTGCCATTTTTCGCCTCGGTGATAGCAGCGCTGTTGTTTTTGCTCTTCAAGCCTTTTGTAAATCTTAAACGAGCCGTTTTGGGATTTTTGAATATATATTCAGGTGGGGAGTAATCGGGTGAAGGTTAAAAAAAAAATTTAATGCTTTGTTTACTTATTCTTGATTGTTTTTCGATTGTTTGCAGAAATAATGCTAGAGGTTTGGTTGGTCGTGCTCCACAAGATCGTGAACCACCGCAGGAATTGGTGTATCGATTGCTCCACAAGATTAAGTTAGCCATTTCTTCTAGCCTAGCGGGTAGTGTATGACAAATCTGTTGGGCGATGGATACACAAGCACACCAAATTGTCTTCTATGCCTAGCGGAAAAACGACTCGTATGACGACCAAGAAAAAAAAGAGAGATCAGAGCTTGCGCGCGAGCTGGATGAGCTGGTTGGCTTTCCTCTGCGCCCTGCTGGTGCCGTTCTTGGCGATCTTGAGAGGTCCTCGTGGAGTCCGAACCTGAGCCCGTGCAGCAGCAGCGGCTTGTTGTTGGTGCCCAGCTCCAGCAGCACCGACAGCGCGCACTCCTTGTTCTTGGGCGTGCTGTTGCCGTCCTTGATGAGCCGCACCAGCTTCTCGACGAACGCCGTCGTCCCGATCTCGGGCGCGGCACGCGGCGTGCGACGACAGCAGCAGGAAGATGGACAGCGCCTCGTCCAGCATGCCCAGCGCCCTGTCGTCCATGACCCCGAGCAGCGCCGGCACGACGCCCGCCTGGGTGGCCCGGGCCTTGTTCTGCGGGCTGAGCACCAGGTTGAAGATGGCGGTGGCGGCGTCCTTCTTCCCGCGCGCGGTGCCGCTGCTGCGCAGCAGCTCCACCAGCGGGGCCAGCCCGCCCAGGCTCCCGATGGCCGCCTTGTTCTCGTCCAGCATGGACAGGCTGAAGAGCGTCGCCGCCGAGTTCTCCTGCGCCTCCGGGGTGCCGTTCCGGAGGATCTCGATCACCAGCGGGAGGGCGCCTCCCCTGGCGATGAGCACCTTGTTCTTGTCGTCGATGGACAGGTTGAGCAGCGACGTCACCGTGTTCTCCTGCACCTTCTTGTCGCGGCAGGCCAGCAGGCCGATGAGCGCCGGGATGCCGCCGCTGTCGGCGATCAGCGTCCGGTTCTCGGGGCACTCCTTGGAGAGCCTCCGGATCTTCTTGACGGCCTTGCGCTGCACGTCCGGGTGGATGGAGGACATGCCTTCCACCAGAGACGGGATGACGTCCTCCCCCCTCCGTCGTCTCCGGCTCCGGCTCCCGCTTCTGCAGCTCCACCTTGTGCCTGTCGCACCACTGCAGGATGAGGTTCTTGAGCGCGTAGTTGGGCGCCAGCGACAGGTGCGCCAGCGGCTGCCGCGACTTGGGGCACGTCCTCTCCCCGCTGTCCAGCCACTTCTGGATGCTCCGCCGCTCGTACGTCTGCCCGCTGGCCACGATCACCGGGTCCGTCATGATCTCCAGCGTGATGGGGCACAGGAAGTCGTCGGGGAGCATCAGCGAGGGGCACTTGTCCAGGCGCCGGCTTTTGGGCACGGACACGTCGCCGCCCAGGACGTCCTTGTCGTCCACGCCGGCGATCTCCTTGAAGCGGCTGAGCAGGTCCACCATCATCTGCCGGTTGCTGTCCGCGTGCTGGTTGTTGTCGTTGATGAGCTTCTTTACGGCCATCGTCTCTGCCCGCAGCTCCGCCAGCGTCTGCAGCTCCAGCTTCTTGGCGAGCCGCTCCAGGATGGCCCTGTCGGCGTTCCGCTCCTCCTCCTTGTTCTGGAGGATCACCATCAGATCCATTGATAGCTCCATGTCCTGAGTGTCCGCTCGCTTCTTGGACCTCGTCAGCTGCGCGTTCATCAGCTCCACCTGGATGGATGGATGGATTTCATGACTCGAATTGAATTAATGGCCCACTGCATGCCCTCGTCAGCTCCGGCTTACTTGCTCCTTGACCTCATCGGAGATGGCGAGCTCGGCGTACGGCATCCCGTCCAGCGCGCTGTGCATCTTCTCGTACACGTCGCGGAACTTGGCCATCACCATCTCGCTCTCAAGCGCCTGAAACGAGAGAGGAGCGTCAGGCAAACGGAATTAAGCAGTGAGTGATTGGTCGGATCGAAGTCGTGCGATCGAATCGAAACCGAACCAGGTAAATCTTGCTGCCGTCGTGGCACGATCGCAGCAGGCGTCGCGCCGCGGCGAGCGCGCGGCCGAGCAGGGCGAGCCGGCGGTAGGCGTCGTCGGTGAGGCGTGGCGCGGCGTCGCGGAGCTCCTCCAGGAGCGGGAGGACGAGCTGCAGCCAGCGGAGGAGGTTGGCACACTCCTTGCGCTGCGTGCGCCGGAACTCGACGAAGGCGCGCGCCGCGTTGACGGTCACCACGAGCTCCTCCACCAGGTCCTCGTCGTCCATCTCCCGCCCCATGGACGGCTCCGCGGGGTCGTCCGGGGACGACGGAGGCAGCGTCGGTGGCGGCATGCGGCATCAAGCGCTGGATCGATCCGCCCGGTCACCGGCGACTGATCGGGACGACGATCGATCGACAGGCCTCCGACGCTCTGGGCCAGAGAGAAAAATGGACAATGCTATGTATAGTGCGGTCGGTGTTTGCAGGCTGCAGCTTTTCTGCCGAGCCAAAATGTGTACCACCATCCTGCCCGCCGGCCTCCATTTCTTCTCTACTAGTAAATGGAACAAAGCCG